>CM050164.1:199775505-199838005 GCA_027410445.1 Discoglossus pictus | reverse complement strand
GCTTTCTCCTCTCTCTCTCTCGCCTTTCTCTCTCTCTCTCTCGCTTTCTCATCTCTCTCTCTCGCTTTCTCTCTCGCTCGCTCGCTTTCTCTCTCGCTCGCTCGCTTTCTCTCTCGCTCGCTCGCTTTCTCTCTCGCTCGCTCGCTTTCTCTCTCGCTCGCTCGCTTTCTCTCTCTCTCTCGCTCGCTTTCTCTCTCTCGCTCGCTTTCTCTCTCTCTCTCTCTCGCTCGCTTTCTCTCTCTCGCTCGCTTTCTCTCTCTCGCTCGCTTTCTCTCTCTCTCTCGCTCGCTTTCTCTCTCTCGCTCGCTTTCTCCTCTCTCTCGCTCGCTTTCTCTCTCTCTCGCTCGCTTTCTCTCTCTCTCTCGCTGCTTTCTCTCTCTACTCTCGTCGCTCGCTTTCTCTCTCGCTCGCTTTCTCTCTCGCTCGCTTTCTCTCTCTCTCGCTCGCTCGTTTCTCTCTCTCTCGCTCGCTCGCTTTCTCTCATCTCGCTCGCTCGCTTTCTCTCTCTCGCTCGCTCGCTTTCTCTCTCTCGCTCGCTTTCTCTCTCTCTCTCTCTCCTCGCTCGCCTTTCTCTCTCTCGCTCGCTTTCTCTCTCTCGCTCGCTTTCTCTCTCTCGCTCGCTCGCTTTCTCTCTCTCTCCTCTCGCTCGCTTTCTCTCTCTCTCTCTCGCTCGCTTTCTCTCTCTCTCTCTCTCTCTCGCTCGGCTTTCTCTCTCTCTCTCTCTCGCTCGCCTTTCTCTCTCTCTCTCTCTCGCTCGCTTTCTCTCTCTCTCTCTCGCTCGCTTTCTCTCTCTCTCTCTCTCTCTCTCTCGCTCGCTCGCTTTCACTCTCTCGCTCGCTCGCTTTCTCTCTCTCGCTCGCTCGCTTTCTCTCTCTCGCTCGCTCGCTTTCTCTCTCTCGCTCGCTTTCTCTCTCTCGCTCGCTTTCTCTCTCTCTCTCTCTCTCGCTCGCTTTCTCTCTCTCGCTCGCTTTCTCTCTCTCTCTCGCTTTCTCTCTCTCGCTCGCTCGCTTTCTCTCTCTCTCTCTCCGCTCGCTTTCTCTCTCTCTCTCTCGCTCGCTATCTCCTCTCCTCTCTCTCTCTCTCGCTCGCTTTCTCTCTCTCTCTCTCTCGCTCGCTCTCTCTCTCTCTCTCGCTCGCTCTCTCTCTCGCTCGCTCTCTCTCTCTCTCGCTTGCTCTCCTCTCTGTCTCTCTCTCTCTCCTCGCTCGCTCGCTCTCTCTCTCCTCTCTCGCTCGCTTTCTCTCTCTCTCTCTCGCTCGCTTTCTCTCTCTCTCTCATCTCGCTCAGCTTTCTCCTCTCTCTCTCCTCTCTCGCTCGCTTTCTCTCTCTCTCTCTCTCTCGCTCTCTCTCTCTCTCTCTCTCTCGCTCGCTTTCTCTCTCTCTCTCGCTCGCTCTCTCTCTCTCTCGCTCGCTTTCTCTCTCGCTCGCTTTCTCTCTCGCTCGCTTTCTCTCTCTCGCTCGCTCTTCTCTCTCGCTCGCTTTCTCTCTCGCTCGCTTTCTCTCTCGCTCGCTTTCTCTCTCGCTCGCTTTCTCTCTCGCTCGCTTTCTCTCTCGCTCGCTTCTCTCTCTCTCTCTCTCGCTCGCTTTCTCCTCTCTCTCTCTCTCTCTCGCTCGCTTTTCTCTCTCTCTCTCTCTCTCTCGCTCGCTATCTCTCTCTCTCTCGCTCGCTTTCTCCTCTCTCTCTCTCTCGCTCGCTTTCTCTCTCTCTCTCTCTCGCTCGCTTTCTCCTCTCTCTCTCTCTCGCCTCGCTTTCTCTCTCTCTCTCTCTCTCGCTCCGCTTTCTCTCTCTCTCTCACTCTCGCTCGCTTTCTCTCTCTCTCTCTCTCTCAGCTCGCTTTTCTCTCTCTCCTCTCGCTCGCTTTCTCTCTCTCTCTCTCTCTCTCTCGCTCGCTTTCTCTCTCTCTCTCCTCTCGCTCGCTTCTCTCTCTCTCTCTCTCTCGCTCGCTTTCTCTCTCTCTCTCTCTCTCGCTCAGCTTTCTCTCTCTCTCTCTCTCGCTCGCTTTCTCTCTCTCTCTCGCTCGCTTTCCTCTCTCTCTCTCGCTCGCTTTCTCTCTCTCTCTCGCTCGCTTTCTCTCTCTCGCTCGCTCGCTTTCTCTCTCTCTCTCGCTCGCTTTCTCTCTCTCTCTCGCTCGCTTTCTCTCTCTCTCTCGCTCTCTTTCTCTCTCGCTCTCGCTCGCCTTTCTCTCTCTCTCGCTTTCTCTCTCTCTCGCTCGCTTTCTCTCTCCTCTCTCGCTCGCTTTCTCTCTCTCGCTCGCTTTCTCTCTCTCGCTCGCTTTCTCTCTCTCTCTCGCTCGCTTTCTCTCTCTCTCTCGCTCGCTTTCTCTCTCTCTCTCGCTCGCTTTCTCTCTCTCTCTCGCTCGCTTTCTCTCTCTCTCTCGCTCGCTTTCTCTCTCTCTCTCGCTCGCTTTCTCTCTCTCTCTCTCTCGCTCGCTTTCTCTCTCTCTCTCGCTTCTCTCTCTCTCTCTCTCTCGCTTCTCTCTCTCGCTTCTCTCTCTCTCGCTTTCTCTCTCTCGCTCGCTTTCTCTCTCTCTCTCTCTCGCTTTCTCTCTCTCTCGCTTTCTCTCTCTCTCTCGCTTTCTCTCTCTCTCGCTTTCTCTCTCTCTCGCTTTCTCTCTCTCTCTCTCTCGCTCGCTTTCTTCTCCTCTCGCTCGCTCGCTTTCTCTCTCTCTCTCGCTCGCTTTCTCTCTCTCTCTCTCCGCTCGCTTTCTCTCTCTCTCTCTCGCTCGCTTTCTCTCTCTCTCTCGCTCGCTTTCTCTCCTCTCTCTCGCTCGCTTTCTCTCTCTCTCGCTCGCTTTCTCTCTCTCTCTCTCGCTCGCTTTCTCTCTCTCTCTCGCTCGCTTTCTCTCTCTCTCTCGCTCGCTTTCTCTCTCTCTCTCGCTCGCTTTCTCTCTCTCTCTCTCGCTTTCTCTCTCTCTCGCTCGCTTTCTCTCTCTCTCTCTCGCTCGCTTTCTCTCTCTCTCTCGCTCGCTTTCTCTCTCTCGCTCGCTTTCTCTCTCTCTCTCGCTCGCTTTCTCTCTCTCTCGCTCGCTTTCTCTCTCTCTCTCGCTCGCTTTCTCTCTCTCTCTCGCTCGCTTTCTCTCTCTCTCTCTCGCTCGCTTTCTCTCTCTCTCTCGCTCGCTTTCTCTCTCTCTCTCGCTCGCTTTCTCTCTCTCTCGCTCGCTTTCTCTCTCTCTCTCGCTCGCTTTCTCTCTCTCTCTCGCTCGCTTTCTCTCTCTCTCTCGCTCGCTTTCTCTCTCTCTCTCGCTCGCTTTCTCTCTCTCTCGCTCGCTTTCTCTCTCTCTCTCTCTCGCTCGCTTTCTCTCTCTCTCTCGCTTTCTCTCTCTCTCTCGCTCGCTTTCTCTCTCTCTCTCTCTCGCTCGCTTTCTCTCTCTCTCTCGCTTTCTCTCTCTCTCGCTCGCTTTCTCTCTCTCTCTCTCGCTCGCTTTCTCTCTCTCTCGCTCGCTCGCTTTCTCTCTCTCTCGCTCGCTCGCTTTCTCTCTCTCGCTCGCTTTCTCTCTCTCGCTCGCTTTCTCTCTCTCGCTCGCTTTCTCTCTCTCTCTCGCTTTCTCTCTCTCTCTCTCGCTTTCTCTCTCTCTCTCTCGCTTTCTCTCTCTCTCTCGCTCGCTCGCTTTCTCTCTCTCTCTCTCGCTCGCTTTCTCTCTCTCGCTCGCTTTCTCTCTCTCGCTCGCTTTCTCTCTCTCGCTCGCTTTCTCTCTCTCGCTCGCTCTCTCTCTCTCTCTCTCTCGCTTTCTCTCTCTCTCTCTCGCTTTCTCTCTCTCTCTCTCTCGCTTTCTCTCTCTCTCTCTCTCTCGCTTTCTCTCTCTCTCTCTCTCTCGCTTTCTCTCTCTCTCTCGCTTTCTCTCTCTCTCTCGCTTTCTCTCTCTCTCTCTCGCTTTCTCTCTCTCTCTCTCGCTTTCTCTCTCTCTCTCTCGCTTTCTCTCTCTCTCTCTCTCGCTTTCTCTCTCTCTCTCTCGCTTTCTCTCTCTCTCTCTCGCTTTCTCTCTCTCTCCTCGCTTTCTCTCTCTCTCTCTCGCTTTCTCTCTCTCTCTCTCGCTTTCTCTCTCTCTCTCTCGCTTTTTCTCTCTCTCTCTCTCGCTTTCTCTCTCTCTCTCTCGCTTTCTCTCTCTCTCTCTCGCTTTCTCTCTCTCTCTCTCGCTCGCTTTCTCTCTCTCTCTCTCGCTCGCTTTCTCTCTCTCTCTCGCTCGCTTTCTCTCTCTCGCTCGCTTTCTCTCTCTCTCTCGCTCGCTTTCTCTCTCTCTCTCGCTCGCTTTCTCTCTCTCTCTCGCTCGCTTTCTCTCTCTCTCTCTCTCGCTTTCTCTCTCTCTCTCTCTCGCTTTCTCTCTCTCTCTCTCGCTTTCTCTCTCTCTCTCGCTCGCTTTCTCTCTCTCTCTCGCTCGCTTTCTCTCTCTCTCTCTCTCGCTCGCTTTCTCTCTCTCGCTCGCTTTCTCTCTCTCGCTCGCTTTCTCTCTCTCTCGCTCGCTTTCTCTCTCTCTCTCGCTCGCTTTCTCTCTCTCTCTCGCTCGCTTTCTCTCTCGCTCGCTTTCTCTCTCGCTCGCTTTCTCTCTCGCTCGCTTTCTCTCTCGCTCGCTTTCTCTCTCGCTCGCTTTCTCTCTCGCTCGCTCTCTCTCTCTCTCGCTCGCTCGCTTTCTCTCTCTCGCTCGCTCGCTTTCTCTCTCTCGCTCGCTCGCTTTCTCTCTCTCGCTCGCTTTCTCTCTCTCTCTCTCTCTCGCTCGCTTTCTCTCTCTCGCTCGCTTTCTCTCTCGCTCGCTTTCTCTCTCTCTCTCTCTCGCTCGCTTTCTCTCTCTCTCTCTCTCTCGCTCGCTTTCTCTCTCTCTCTCTCTCTCGCTTTTCTCTCTCTCTCTCTCTCGCTCGCTTTCTCTCTCTCTCTCTCTCGCTCGCTTTCTCTCTCTCTCTCGCTCGCTTTCTCTCTCTCTCTCTCTCGCTCGCTTTCTCTCTCTCTCTCTCGCTCGCTTTCTCTCTCTCTCTCGCTCGCTTTCTCTCTCTCTCTCGCTCGCTTTCTCTCTCTCTCTCGCTCGCTTTCTCTCTCTCGCTCGCTCGCTTTCTCTCGCTCGCTCGCTTTCTCTCTCTCTCGCTCGCTTTCTCTCTCTCTCTCGCTCGCTTTCTCTCTCTCTCTCGCTCGCTCTCGCTCGCTTTCTCTCTCTCTCTCGCTCGCTTTCTCTCTCTCGCTCGCTCGCTTTCTCTCTCTCGCTCGCTCGCTTTCTCTCTCTCGCTCGCTTTCTCTCTCTCGCTCGCTCGCTTTCTCTCTCTCTTTCTCTCGCTCGCTCGCTTTCTCTCTCGCGCTCGCTTGCTGCGTTTTTCGGCGGCATTCCCGTGTGTGTCAACTGCTTGCCTTGCTTCACGAGGGCCGCAAGTGCATCACCAACATCGCAAAATATATTTCCATAAATAACGAGGGGGGGGGGGGGGCAGGAGAATTGTGTGGATCGGTATACTGTTGCCATTATATAATATTAGGTTGTCGCCCGCCCATCCCAAAGGTTACCTATATTACATCCCCATGGGCATGTACTATATACTGTACTTTTGTATATATAATGTACACAGACACATACCAATACATATATACATTTCTGTACTTGATACTGTTGTTGTCCGCAGACGTCCGGTGATCATGGCGTGTGTGCTCAGTGGTCCCACCGCCGTGTGTGACGTCATTACAGAGCTAGATACTCAGCTGGCTGTAAGTAAGAAGTGTGTGAGCATGAGCCACTTTATAGTGATACTGAGTGTCTCTATATGCTACAGCCTTATTAACCACCTGCTGTGCTTATATAATGATGTTTGTGTATACTGATGGTAAAGACTGCACTGTATAACGATGCAGAGCATTGACATGCTGATAATGAGCAAGCTGTGTTGTATAATGATGCTGAGTATCTATACTCTGATAATGAAATGCTGATTTGTGTACCAATGCGTAGTGTACAGTGACCATAAATACACTGCATTGTTTAATGTAGATGACAACCTTCATGCTGGTTGTACATTTACTGTACTAAATAATAATGCTAATTTACATTTATCGTCGTAATAACATCAGTTCACTTAATACTATTGTACAATTTTGAACATATAAAACAATTAAATAATACAGAATCATGGGTAAGATGAAGAAGGACCATGTGTAAATTTGAGTCTATAGTAAAATATATTAAAATGAGACAGTGGTGGGTGTGGTTTCTACTCTTCATGCTCTACCCTGCTACAGGAAACAGTGGAGCAGGGAGCCTTGTGAATGTCTGGGCTGCAGCAACCTTGTGCTGTTAAACCCATTCTTGTGAATGCAAGAATTGCTAAAAAAAAAAAAAGGAAGGGCTCTCTATGTGACTTTAGACCATAAAAACTAGTAGTAAAAAGGCCAGTGTATATATAGAAAAAAATGACTACAGAGGGACTTAAAACTGTAGTAAATTCCATAAATAGTGCATTGTCCTGTCCTATTATTGTTTACTGCACACTCTTTGTTATGGAAGTAGTAAGCTAAACTATGTAAGCTTTCTTCCTCGTTTAACATTAGTATAATTGTGAAAATATAATGTTAATCTTCCAGGGGAGACATGCATTCAAACCAATACATTATATTTTTTAGAACATATTCTCTCCTGGGATCTTTCCAGAGCTGCAGAAGCCTCTAGAGTTAGGGGGTCTGTGGACTAGTCACAGAATAATTGAGGGCACATATAGAAATTCTTTCATAGTAGTAGAAGGAAGTATATTTTAAAAAGACTAATGCCAGAACAAGACAGAAATAGAAGATAGATTAACTCTTAGAGGAATTCAAAAATATAAACCTGTTTATAATGTATAGGAAGCCATGGGTCAAATATTAACAAATATTATTTTTCCTTAGCAGATCCTATTTAATTCGAAACTTAAGTGCTGATCTCAAGAAATATGTTACAAAACAATGCAGACAAATAAGGATCAAAACAGTAATGGGTGACACTAGAGATGATGATAGGATTCAGAAGCATTTATAGCTTCGATCGCCCTGCGTAGATGGACGCGCGCAGTATGTTGATTTGCTGTCTAACAGATGTTTGGTGAGAAGCGGTAGGGAATGGGATAGTCCTGGGGCATTACTGCTATTATCTAATGAGGTGTTATTATAGAGACACCGACCAGCTGTACCTTCCCCTCTTGTAAAGGCTTTTACATCAACATGTTTGGAGGGAGGTCTCAGACATACCATACATCTATCCTTATAAAGTCATACATAGCAATAACTGTAACGGGGGATGTGAAATTGCAATAACCAGATTCCAAAATATTCTGTACATTCATACATTTTAAATAATAGTTTCTCAGTGTGGTTTTGTCAGCATCTGGTTTACAGTGAATCGCATACAAGTACATTGCAACAGCGAATGGTTATAACATGTGGCAAAAACTAACCCTAAAACAGTTGGGCCTACTTCGCGCGTCTCTGAAATGATGTGTACTACCAGTGTGGATTCAATCCTATTCTGCTACCGCCATAGGTTAGTTATTGTTGTTATTCTGTTTAATTGTTTTACAATTTGGGGGGAGCCCTACAAACTGGAGCTTTAATCGATTAGATCTGTAAAATAGCAGATCTGCCTTCAAAAGAGCAACATATAAAGTGTAATTTTGTTTACCAGGTCTATTACTTTGTATCCAAAACTATAGTAGAACAAAAGGACAAAAAAACAATTCTTTATTAAAAAAGTAAAAATATCATTACAAATAAAATCCTTGTATACAGCAATGTATATACAAGGATATCTTCATATTAACATACTATAAGAATCTTCTCTTTCTTTATAAAAGAAAAAAGATTATAATCCCAGCAATCGCAGGAAAAATAGGACAAAAATAGCTAAAAAACATGACAAGGCAAACTTGGCTTATCACCCATAGGGTATATGCAAAAAATATTATAGATATAACATGGATAAGATAAACGCATATCTTTTGGATCCTAAAGTTGACCTAAAGTTATAAACACATATTTCTTAATCCACTATTGTTATAAAACATAGACTTTAGGTAAAAAAAAATCTATAATAGTAGCGCTGCTATGCAAATTGTATTTGCAAAGGACCCTCTCCTAACCGCGTTTTGTGATTAAACTCCTCAGGGTTTAGTTTATATGAATTTTAGTGTATATATTTTCCTCTCCAGATAATGTATACCCTATACACATTTATTTACTTTGTAAGCTCAAAAGAATTAATGCTCTTTATCCCCACCTCATTATTGCATAACGTTATTACTTGTATTAGGACCATGATGGCGTGTGTTTATATATATATATATATATATATATATATATATATATATATATATATATATATAATTACACAAACAAAATAGTGTGCAGCGTTCCAGTCCTGCCATCTGTCCAGGATTATGTCATTATTTTAGAATATTTTGTGTGAGTATAGGTGCAATTAATCATTGGCTCAGGTATTTTGATTACTTACTTGTGCTTCTATATTGATATCCTGAAACTCTAGCCTAGCCTCACTGAATGGTGGAGTAGAACAAGCCTAGTTTATTAGATATTGTGTTTATGATGCATAAGATACACCAAACAACATTTAAAATCCTCTCCTTGTCCCCCATAGCTGCTTGGCCCAGGGCCCCACACCCCAAAGCAACGAGCAGACGTAACCCGCTTGGGTGAGCTGCGGGTGAAAGCACTACAGATTATGAATCAATTCGGAGCATCCACCCTCATCAACCTGTCCAGCTTCTCCTCTACCCCATCTGCCCCTGCTGCTGTAAAACAGGAGCCAGCCATGGCTAACAGTGCAGCAGGGGTCAAACCACCAGGGACAGCGACAGGAGGAGGCCGTGCAAGCCCGGATGCCAACCAGGTGAGAGCATGAAATGCAGAAATGGCAGTCTGGAGATCTTGAGCAGGTTCCATGAGAGGCACCATTGTGGCTGTCTTTATAAATGATCACCTTGTGTTTTCCTCTCACAGGTCCTAACCAAGAAGAAGCTTCATGACTTAGTCCGAGAGGTGGATCCTAATGAACAGTTGGATGAAGACGTGGAAGAGGTAAGTGTGCCTTTGTGTGTGTGTACATATATACACATTCCATGTGGGATACAGGACTGAAAATATATAGAAAATATATATAATTTTTTTTTTTTATATACCTTTATATCTAGTGATTGTCTTTATTCTTATCACAGATGCTTCTGCAGATAGCTGATGATTTCATAGAGAGTGTGGTATCCGCAGCCTGTCAGTTGGCGCGACATCGCCGATCAAATACACTAGAAGTTAAAGACGTACAGCTTCATTTGGGTGGGTATTACAGCATTTTTCAAGACTCCTATCCGGTTTCTCTTCACTCATCCCATCTCCAGCAAATTAAAAGACCACTGTATTTTACTAACAGTATCATGACTGTGAAGTATATAACTGCATAAGCCATTAACATAAAACCATTTTTAGAGAAAAACGTAATTTGTAAAGGCCATCTATGTATAGAAAGTTTCCATCGTGTCATATGCTGCTAGCTTGTAATCCGAGTGAGTGTGGGTAGGGGAGGAGGATTTGTTGCATTATTATAGTTTTTGTAATTTGATACCTACCCACTTCCCTTCAAATGCCCAGAAGGAGTCAGCGTGCATCCTATATGCGTTGCGGACTGATGACGCCATCAGAGTTTCCAATTGGCAGTTAACAAGGACAGTGAGGGTTTAGTGTTTTGTACTGTTGTGCAAGGAGTAATCACAGCCCATAAATTAGCTTGAGGAATTGAAAAATAAAGGCAGTAGATCCACAACACTGGTATTAAATGGTATCAATAAACTATAATTTCATCCCTTCCTGTACTATTGAGTATTAGTGCAAGTAAAAACTAGAAATAAAGTTTTTTTTTTTTCTTTGTTTTAATCACTTATATTTTAAACAGTGTGGTTACTTTTTTTATTTATGATAAAACTAAAGTAAACAGTTAACTTTTAAATTATGGACAGTTGCACATACCATCATAAGCTGCGTTAAACTTAATTCAAAAGTTTTTGATTAAAACAAATATAGAAATGTTGTTCCTCTCATACATGCAACCCTCACTAAAGTATCCTGCATGCTTCCATGGTCCAGAGGAGACTGCAACATTTTCATTTTTTTGTAAAGAAAAGCTAGTTTTTGATATGCCTAATTATGCTCTTAGACATACACACACACATATATATATACACACACACACTATGCATACATTTATAGTTTTTTTTTAATCAATGGATTTGCAATGTTACATAAAACCATACTCCGTATCCATATATAGATTATTAGTGTATTCCGCTTTCAATGTGCGGTGTGAAACTGTTGTACATTTTCACTACAGAGCGACAGTGGAACATGTGGATCCCTGGATTTGGGTCAGAAGAAATCCGGCCCTATAAAAAGGCGTGTACAACAGAGGCACACAAACAGGTAATTTTACGGAGACCCCACTAAATGCCTTTATGTATGTCTCTCTGTAGGACGTGTTGACAAGGGATATATATCACATATTTGTCTTTATTTTTGCATGAAAATGTATCAGTAATTCATAGAACTAATATTGAAGGAGAGCTATATTATAACAATAATAAATGTTAAAATGACAGTACATTCATAAGTATACTTGATTTTATAATGTTCTAAGTTTGTAATGCTAGTAGTTCTACTTTAAAACTCTTACCTTTTTTAGGTTTCTGCCTGAGATGGTTTGCGGCTTAGCTCTGCCCCTTTTGCATAATTAGAGACTGGGCAGTTGTAGTCTACTTCCTACTGTGTGCTCCGGTGTCTGACTGGTGTAGATCAGTTTTCTGTTACCGCTACTGAAAACTCTAGCACTTATAAATGTCACATTCCCATTGATTACCAGACACCACTATTCTAGATCCCACAGAAGCACAATTACATTAAAAGAGTAATATATTACAGGTTGTATTTTACTTTTTATTCTGAAAACATTTAACTTATTTTCAAGTATAGTCCTCCAAAACCTTATATTGAAAAATGTGACCACAGTGGCCCTTTAAATAACAGAACTGACTGAGGTGGCAATATTTAATTTGTAATGTCTTAATTTAGCTAGTAACAAATAATGATAATAATTGACAACTCATCCACTGTTACAGCATTTAATAAATAAACATTCTGTTGAATACAAATATTTGTATGTTGGATTTCAAAATGAACACATTGCTACAAAACCAGTTTGCACCTGAACTCACACCCTCCATGTCTCTCTTCCTCAACAGAGAATGGCTTTAATCAAGAAAACCCAGAAGAAGTAGCCCCCATATACACACAAACTCGGGGTCCTCAGATCTTCCTCATGCAGTAGCAGACGTGTGGGGAGACCACCTCCTCAAGAAAGAGCCTACATTTGGACACAAAAATAACATTTTCAGTAACAAATGGGTCTGGCGTCCCATTACCCCTGCATTGCAGGCCCCTCTGGCAGGGAAGGGGTTAAACCACCCTCTATACTTTTTTGTATATACATGGAGGGTTTGTTTGTTTAATTAAAAGTTGTTATGGTAATTAATGTTTCAGAAACATTTGTCTTTGTGTTGGTGGAGGAAAGGAGGGGATAGTGAAATAGCAGATGTGGTCTGCTGTTGTGTATGGCGATGATGATGAAGCATTGGAGGTTTAGGTGGATACATATGCCAGGACACCACCACAATGGCAATCCTAGCATATAAGCTGGGGTAGCTTAAGGACAAGAGGTTCAGGGGAAATTTTTATGTGTACTCAAAACAAAAGGCAAATATGGGTGCAGACCAAACAGGCCTGGGCCTAGGACAGGAAGCAGTCTGCAGGAGAGCTCCCATTTACATTCTGACTTTGCATACTATCTGCTAATGTTGTTTTTCTTGCATTTTCTTCCTTTTTCACATTTCTGCTTTTCTTCCCCTCACTCTTTTGTGGTTCCTCTCACAAATATTTTATTTATTGTGGCTTTATGTAGTGCTTCTAAAATAGAGTTTCAATTAGTTTTTTAGTAACAGGTTAGCAATAAAAACAGTGTAGCTTTTACAAATACATTTATTTTCAATGTATTTTTTCATGGGCTAGCAGATCTGCTTATAAGGTGCCCAAGTAGTGAGAGAGGATACATCTGGGAGGTAGATCGTCTCTCATCCCTGGACACCTGATAGAAGCAAATCTGCAGAAATCTGAAACACTAGTTTTCTTTGCTACATTGAACTTTTTTCTTTCTTCATATACTGATTTTATTGCTAATCAAACAAATCCTTATTTTATGATCACTACAGTGGTCATTTGATTGTAGATATTTCTGAAACTAGACGAGCAGCTGAATCTGGCTCTGATGGTGGAGTATCTGGAGCACAGAGATGTCATTTTATTCAGGAATATCACATGGAGATGTGTTCAGTGCTAGCTCTGGCAATGTTTTGATTGCTGCAGATCTGGGTGTATGGTCAGTTATGCACTCAAACAGGAAGTCTCTAGTGACATACCTACTTCAAGAACCTCTGTTCTGTTATGATCCGCACGCACATCTCCCCCTCTGCTGTCCTTTGTTTTCCTCTCTTGTCGCACTGCACCATTCTTCCTGTGGTCTATTTGCCCTCTCACGTGAAGCTTTCAGTAACTGTCGGCCAAGAAGAGAGAGCGCAGCAGTAACATTACTGCCAGTCCGGGCTGAAGTCTCTAAATATGGGGCCCCCAGAGAATCCGCCAACCCCTGAGCATCTTCTCGCGAAACCACTCTCTGGTCCCTCAGGTCACTTTTGGTTCCCAACAGCAGGAAGAGCAAAGGTAGAGGGCGCGCTCGCTCTGTTACCTCCTGGTACCAGGCCTGGACACTCTCAAAGGAAGGCCGTGCAGTGAGGTCAAAGAGAAGGAGAACTCCTGCAGCATTCCTGTAATAGGAGCGTGTCACTGCCCTGCAGGGAGACATATTCATGATAGTATGTGTGTGTTTAAGGAGTGTACATATATGCCTCTTACAACACGGATTTCAATTATATTACATGGATAAATGGATACAGAACAGCCTGTTAAATGGTCACCTATATCAGAAATTGGAAAAAAAAATCTAAAAATTTAGGAGCAGCAAGTTTAGTTAGGAGACAGACTATATATAGAACTGTATTTATACTTTGGGGCGGACAAAAATGTCTAAAACAGGAGCCAGACAAGTTTGTTTTTTGGTAACCTGGAAGGAACCCTTCATAGAGATGCATTCAACTTTGGAAAATATTTAGGAGCCAGTAGTAAAACTTTAAGGAGCTTCCCTGGTTCCTGTGATTGCCCTGGCCTATTCTGAAGAGGTATTATCTAGAGAGATCTGTGTAACATCTAGTGTTCTCTTGGGTCCTTTCCTTTTATGAGTACTCCATGACCATGCCGGGACAGGCAGTGAGCATCCGCTAGATGTCACTGCCGATATCATAGCTTTAGGGTTAGAGTTAGGGTAATGGTTTAAGCTTGGAAAAGGTATATGATCTCAGCAGCGCTTACAAACTGTAAAATTTTCGTCAGCTCCTTGCTGCAATTGCTGCTGCCACTGCTGGAGTACTCGTAACAGGAACGATCTTTCTCTTGTGCTTTTAAGATTGGATACAATAGTATAAACAGACTCATGGTGGCAGCAAGCCAGATGTAGCAGAAAAACATGATTAAATTAAGTTTGTAAACTAAATTCTATTTTCTTTATGCACCATAAAATTATTGGATTTTAACAAAACCTCTTTATAATAGTTGTGAGGCCCTGTACAACAACTGAATTGTTTTTTTGTTTGTTTTTTGCATCAAACATATGGTATTTGGAATATGTCACAGTGTGTTTTCTTTTTTTTTTTCAAATAAATGTCTCAAAGCAAAAACACTTATTCAGAAATGTAATTGCTAAGGGTGCTTGCCCTCTGCAGGCCAATGAAATCTACAGATGTACATATGTGATCTGCATTTCTAAATGGTTTCAATGGCATTTAAACAGGCTTTACTTTCAAATGCTTGAACATCTCTGCTCCTTTTCCCTTTAAACCCTCATAAAATAGTGAGCGTTTTGCAAGTTGCTACAAAATAAGTTTAAAATAACTGATGAATTACATTTTGTCTGCAACTATTCATTCAGTCTATTTTAATAGAGAGGTATTAAATACAAAGGATCACCAGCTGAGGTGACAGAATGGGATTCAAACAGGCTTGGAATAGGTATACAGACAAACCAAATAAAAATGGGATATTTATGCAAAAGAGCTTTACTTGTTTACCAGTTACTGCTCCAGGTCTGAAGAGAGAGGATATACATTACATTCTGTTCCATCTCTGTCACTGATACTTAGAATTCTGAGCTGTATAATCAGATTGGCTCAAAATATCAAGAGGTAATCAGAATACAGCTGTGTGGTGTGGAGTGTGTTCCTCTGTTGGGCCACATCCCGCAAATAAGGGAGAAGCAGGAAGTCTGTAGATAAGGCATATATACACCCAAGCACTGTTACTTATGCTTACTTCTTGGAGTAAAGCAGGAGTAGGTGGCTAGTCAATAGGGACACTATGGTTATTTGAATAACTAAACTTAATAATGGGCAAAACGTTTTTAGAAAGAAAATATATAAAATAAACACAGTCTGTGCACTATTATCTTTTATACCAAATTAGGTCCTTTCCTGTTATGGTTACGGCACCAATCCGCTGCTGCAGTGTGGTGACCAACCGCTAGATGGTGCTGTCAATTTTATCCCAGTGCCATATCATAGAGTCAAGGCTTAGGTAAACTGTTAGGGTGAGGGTTAGTTTAAGGGTTATGCACTGGAGCGGTGAACCTGTGCCGTAACTATAACAGGATAGATCCCCAAATTATAAATTGCTGCATTTTTTCTTTTATCAGCTGATGCTGTCTGTTGTATTTTAAGGAGGGTGTATCCAGGTAAGCTAATGAAGGCACTATCCACTGGAGGTGCTAAATTCCCACTGTGTATTCAAATACTCCTCCCACCTCAATTAAATCATTTCAAGTATAATTGGATCTAGTCTATTATGAATCAGTTTCCCGTCAGAACAGTTGGGATGAGTCCTTGTCAGCCGCACACAGGCTTGGATTTGAGGATTTCCTTTCTTTGCACAGGTTCAGCAGGGATATCCTCAATCCAGGCATGGATATTTGAATTTATTTTTCAGTGTAAAAACATTTTGCATAGTTTCAAGTGTAGTTCTTCAAAACAGCAGCAATACTTTAACAGTCCAGGATTTAGGACTATCCCTGCTTGAGCACTGGTCAATTAATGACTGCCTCAGTCATTTTGAGAGACCTACCTTTCTCGGGCAAAGATATATATTTGGAAATCCTGGCTATTAAACGACTCTTCAGTACCTACGTTGCCAAACCCTGGTTTAAACTCATTCTAATAGTCATATTCTAAGTACGCAGCCCCTAGTACATCCATATTACTAGTTGCGCACACTATTCACCATAATCTTTTACTTACCGGTATCGCTCCTGCCCAGCTGTGTCCCAGAACTGCAGCCTGACTCTCACTCCCACCTCTGGCTCTTCCTCTTGACAGAAGAAATCCACCCCTACAGTCTGGCCTGTGCTTTCAGTAAACTCTCCCTCTGTGTACCTTCGGAGTAGGGAGGTTTTCCCCACCCCAGAATCCCCCAGCAGCAATACACGGAACTGGAAATCCCAGGAACAGGCCATGCTGGGGGGATAAGCAGGGCCCACAGATATGAATCGGGAACACTAACAAGATCTGTGCAATCCCATCCTGTCTCTTTCTAGCTGTATCTGTGTCCTCGCTCTCCCTCCTCTTGCTGTCTAGGTCACAGACACAGGCCTCTACTTGTCTCTCACATTCCACTCACGGCCAGGTCTGGACAGGCAGCTGACACTCTACAAGAATGTGTCTCTCTCTCTCCTCTCTGTCTCTATTCTCCCTTCACTCCCCACTGTCCAACCTTCTCAACTCTCTTCTCTCCCCCCCCCCCCATTCCTGTAACTACATTCCACATCTCATCTCTCATTCCTTTCTGTTTATCCTACACCCCCTTCTTGATTGGAGGCTTCATCAATCACCTCTTGGCAATTACCTTAAAGGGATACAGAAGCCCTCGGTTTGTAAGAAGGTGTTGTTAATACTGACCACTTAAAGAGACATGGAAGGTTTCTGGATTTCACCAGGAATCACATATAATAGTTGTGGTAATTGCGAGTTTTCATCACGCAATGTTAAAATTTACAGGTTGCTCAGGCTCAACCACAACTCGCAGTTACCACAACTATGAGGCCCGCAATGAGTGCCAAAGGCTCTCCAGATCCCCTCAGCCTTACTTATATATCCTCTTCTGGTCTTCTTATGTTCATCCTGTGACGTCACCATTCAGACTTTCCTGCCTCTGCAGAAGGAAGCACAGGCGCAGAGAGACAGGATGAACATAACAGAAGAGGAACTAGCAGTAAGGCTGAAGGGACCGGGGAGGGGGATCAGTGAATATGGGGGAGCACAGGGGAGGGAGAGAGAGGGCAAAGAGACACAGGGGAGGTAGAGAGGGGGCAAAGAGAGAGAGGGGACTGAGAGAGGTTGCAAAGAGAGACTGGGGAAGAAGAAAGGGGGCAAAGAGAGAAAGGGGAGGGAGAGATGGGGCAAAGAGAGACAGGGGAGGGATAGATGGGGAAAAGAGACTGGGGTGGGAGAGAGGGGCAAAGAGAGACTGGGGTGGGAGAGAGGGGCAAAAGAGAGATGGGAGGGAGAGAAGGGGCAACGAGACTGGGGTGGGATGGATGGGCAAAGAGAGACTGGGGTGGGAGAGAGGGGGCAAAGAGAGACTGGGGTGGGAGAGAGGGGGCAAAGAGAGACTGGGGAGGGAGAGAGGGGGAAAGGGACACAGGGGTGAGATAATTTGGCTGTAACGCTCGCAAAGTTTTGAGCTTGCGCATGTGCGCAGCCCATTTCGCAGCCTGCAATGAGCAGCAAAGCCGCTCATTTGGGGGCCCACAATGAGTGCCAAAGGCATTGTGGGGCAAACAACAGCATTGCAAGGCTTCAAATTTTTATGCCGTCATTTTTGACAGGCAAGTCGCTGGTATAACATACTTGTGAATATCTTTACTTTTGTGTACTATAATTTATTAAATGTATATCTAAGATTCCCTGTTTTTAACCATTTCTGGATCTATCTCGTTGTGTATGCACAAGAAATCGCCAGCACTGAAAGCTGCAATCTGGTTTCAGGGAAGGCCTATAATTATTCCCCCCTCCCATGTGGCGTAACTCGACAACGCTGAATCAACAGCGAGGCCATCGCTATGTTAGTCGCGGGCGCTCAGCTCTCGTGGACCTCGGGCGTGCCTCTCATATCTCAAGGCATCTTCTGTCAGCACGCCTTATATGCAATGTGCCGCAGTATTCTGAAAATTGGCAGCGCCATCTAGCGGTTGGCGTTGGCACGGCTGCTGCCAGTCATTTGTGTAGGGGCGGCTTATATCAGAAATACACATTACATGAGTCATTATATACACCTACAGATATATTTTATTAAAAAAATTGTATTCACAACCCCAGAGGTGCTTACATAGGCACCCTGTACTAACCAATAGAAAAACTGCATTCAAGTATATATTTTTGTTTAATACATTTTTATTATGAGAAAAGTAGGTTACAACGAATTTGAACATGGCTTCATAATGAAAGAATACAAAACATTGTAGTATGACACTTTACAGCTTATAATAAACACATTTAGTGCATCTCTTTCTCACTCTTTTCGGTTTTGTTAAAGAAGTACACTTAACTTCTCCTAGTATTACTAATGTAATACTAAGCAATATTCTAACAATACAAAATAAAAAATATATATTGAAAGAAGAAAAAGAAGGAAAGACATTACTCTCTTTCAAGGTCCACATTCACCAACCTCATCGGCCAACTCTCAGCGTCCACATATCCCAGCAGGAGGCCCATTTCTTGTATCTTTCATTTATCTCAGCAGATAAGACTCTCATGGAGTGAATAAACTCAATCTTCCTCAGAACCTCCCAAAGGCTGGAACAGTTTTTTTCCAATGTTTTGCAATTATGCTTCTTGTAGCCAGAAATATCTAATTTGATAGAAATTGTGCATTTTTAGAAAGACCTGGGAGTGGTAAGCCTAGTAATGCCTCTTATGGTTTTTGAGGAATAACTGAATCCCATAGTTTCTCCATAGGTCGCCATAAAAATATGCTGAACTTTGGGGCAATCCCATAACATATGTTTTAAGGAACCTATTGTGATGCAAACTCTGGAGCAATTGCCATCCAACTGACTATTTGAACAGTGGAGTCTAGCTGGGGTAAGGTACCATCTCAAGATAGTTTTGTAAACATTGTCCTTCAATATAATGTTTAAAGAGGAGTTTGCTGCGTTTTTGATAATTATACCCCATTGTTCATCATCTAGGCTAATATTGAGCTCAGCCTCCCAGGAGGCTCTATAGGACAAATTATTAGGCGTGGCCTGTTCATTTAGGTAATTATAGAGCATAGTGAGTTTTTATTTATTTTTTATTTTTTATTACCTTTTGAGTTGTGTAAGCAACAATGCTCATAGGGAGTTTTGCGAGCTAATCTGTTTGTTTGTTTTGTTTCTTTTTTGCAGTTTGTCCCACTTGTGTGCTAATTACATAGTTACATAGTTACATAGGGCCTCATTCAATTGCGATTTGGCCAATTGAATAGGGCTCTAAATAAGCACATAACATATATTTTTTTAAGAAGTTTTTAGTTAGTGAAAACCTTGCTTTTGGATAGATGTTTACTAACTAAAAAATTATTAAAAAAATATATGTTATGTGCTTATTTAGAGCACTATTCAATTGGCCAAATTGCAATTGAATGAGGGCCTTAGTATTTAAGGTTGAAAAAAGACTTTCAGTCCATCAAGTTCAACCTCTTAAGATCTCCTCTGATCTGCAATATGCATATTAACTATTAATTCATTAGTTGTTAATTAATTATTAATCAATTATTTAATGTTTTTTTTTTTATTATTATTAATTAGTCCAGAGGAAGGCAAATAGAAAAAAAAAAACACAAGCGAGACTTAGCCAATTGTCTCAAAGGAAAATGTAGAAAATTTGGATCAATACTGTCTCTCTAATTATCCATGATAACCCTGAATTCCCTTTTTAATTAGAAATAAATCTAGTCCCCTTTTAAAGTTATCTATCGAATCTGCTGTCACCACCTCCTCTGGTAGAGAATTTCACAGATTAACCACCCTTACTGTGAAGAACCCTTTTCTTTCTTTGAGGTGTAATCTTTTTACTTCTAACCTCAAGGGATGTCCTCTTGTCAGCTGAAAACCTCTTGGCACAAAAGCTCCCCTTACAAATCTCCATACTGACCCTGGATGTATCTATACAAGGTAATCATATCTCCTCTTAGACACCTTTTTTCTAGAGAAAATAAGTTTAATTTGGTTAGTCTTTCTTCATAACTTAGCCCCTCCATTCCCCTTATTAGTTTTGTTGTCCTTCTCTGTACCTTTTCCAGCTCTAAAATGTCCATTTTATGAAGTGGTGCCCAAAATTGTACTCCATTTTCCAAATGAGGGCTTACTAGAGATTTGTATAGTGGCCTTCTTAATACCTTCTTATACCCTTATACCCTTCTTATACCCTTCTTAATACATGCTAATATTTTATTTGCCTTTGCAGCTGCTGCTTGGCTTTGAGCACTGTTACCTAGGTGGTTGTCCACAAGCACTCCCAAATCCCTTTCAATATCTGATACACCTAGATTTGCTCCATTAAGATTATAAATTGCATGGCTATTTTTCCTTCCCAGATGCATAACCTTACATTTATTCGTATTAAATCTCATCTGCCATTTAGATGCCCATTCCTCAATTTTATGTATATCCCCTTGGAGGGAAAGCACATCATTATCTGATTTAATTACCTTGCACAACTTTGTGTCATCAGCGAAAATGGAGACCCCACACTCCAATCCTACCTCTAAGTCCTTAATTAATATGTTAAAAAGGAGAGGACCTAATACTTAACCCTGAGGAACCCCACTTACCACATTAGTCCAATCGGAGTATGTTCCATTTACAACAACCCTTTGCTTCCTGTCTTTTAGCCAGCTCTCAATCCATGAGCAGATATTTACTGCAATTCCTGTATCACTTAGTTTGCCCAATAGTCTCCCATGTGGCACTGTATCAAAAGCCTTTGCAAAATCCAAAAAGACTACATCCACTGAGTTGCCTTGATCCAGGTTCCTACTATCCTCCTCATAGAAACTAATTAGATTTGTTTGACATGACCTATCCCTCATAAATCCATGTTGACTACTACTTATAATCCTGTTCAAATAGACATATTCTTGTATATTATCCCTTATTAACCCTTCTAAAAGCTTCCCCACTACAGAAGTGAGGCTCACTGGTCTATAATTCCCCGGATTTGCTCTTGCTCCCTTTCTAAAAATAGGTATCACATCAGCTTTTCTCCAGTCATCTGGTATAGACCCTGTGTTGAGTGAATCTTGAAAAATTAAATATAATGGTTTGGCTATTACAGAACCCAGTTCCCTTAGTACCCTTGGATATATTCTATCAGGACCCGGGGCTTTATTAACATTTCTTTTTTCAACCTCTTTTGGATTACTTTCTGTGTTAACCAATTATTTGGCAAAGGTAGTGTAGCTTCATTATGTTGCAGTGTCCCAACCACTTGTACGTCCCTTGTGTATACCGAAGAAAATAACCTATTTAGCTCATCTGCCTTTTCCTGGTCACTAATTTTCAGACAGCCTGTTTCACATTCTAATGTTCCTATAGCTTCCTTCCTTGCCTTCTTCCCATTCATATACTTAGGGTTTATATATTTTAGGGTTAGTCTTACTCTCTTTTGCAATGCATTTTTCATTTTCTATTTTAGCCAGTCTAATCGCGCTTTTGCAAGCCTTGTTGATTTCCTTGTATTCCCGTAAAGCAATCTCTGTCCCCTCTTGTTTGTATAATTTAAATGCCTGTTTTTTACTCCGTATCTTGATCTTTAAATCATTGTTAAGCCACATGGGTTGTGATTTACTCCTTTTACTTTTATTCCCACACGGTATATGCCGATGTGTATGTATATTTAGTAAGGATTTAAATGTTGTCCATTTATGTTCAGTGTTTTAACCTATAAGTTCTCTGTCCCAGTCTATACTTTGTATTGCTGCCCTTAGACCGTTAAAATCTGCCCTTTTAAAATTAAGAGTTTTTGTTGGCCCCTTAAAATGTTGTTTTTTTAATTCAATCTCAAATGAGACTGTGTTGTGATCACTGTTTCCCAAAGGTTGCCCTATTTCAACATTTGATACTATATCAATATTATTTGTGATGAGTAAATCTAAGATAGCTTCATTTCTAGTAGGCTCTTGTACAACCTGGGCCAGATAATGATCCCTGAGTGTACTCAAGAACCTGCTCCCCTTAGCTGAACTGCTGGTCTCATTTATCCAGTTTATTTCAGGGTAATTAAAATCTCCCATTATTATTAATCATCATCAGGTTAAGCCATTCTTTGTGTGGCAATAAGTGATTTATGCCAAAGACCGATGTAGACCAGTTTTGACATCTGCAACAATTGTTATCTGACTTCTAATCCACCAAGCGAATTGAGTATTTTTATTGGTTGATAAGTCTGCATGGGGTAGCCATAATGGCGTTAGCCATGAGCCATTTTGTAGTAGATTGCTGATTTGCTTCCATAGTGCGATGGAGTGACTCTAAATTAATACTCTGATGGATGCTTAGCCAAAGTATTTGATTAAGGAGAATATTTTGATAAAACTTGACGTTCTATCTCCACCCAAACTGGGTGGATTCTCTTAATATACCATTTAGCCATTTGGGCTAATCTCGCCGCCTTATAGTATCGTAGAAGTCAGGAGTTGCTAAACCTCCTTTCTGTTTTGATGAAGTCATGGTCGCCCTATTTATTCTAGGCTTCTTATTGCCCCAGATGAATTTAAAAATTGCTTTCTGTAATGTTGATATGTCTTTAAGATTTATCGATGATGGTATAGTCCTAAAAAGGTATAGCAGTTTAGGGAGGGTGTTCATTTTAATGGCGTGTATTTTACTAAACCACAAGATATTTAATGAAGACCAGGTGCAAAGATCTGAATATATTTCTTTAAAGATAATGGGTAATTGGCATCATATATCCGTTTAGTAAATTTAGGGCTATGAATACCTAGGTACTTTATATGATGCGAGGACCATTTAAAGGGATAGTTTAATGTCAGCAAATTTTCCAGTTGCTTGGGCAATGAAACATTAAGAGCTTCACTTTTATTTGCATTAATTTTAAACCCTGATATATGGCCAAAATTGCTCAATGTTTTAAATAGGCTAGGTAAGCTAATTAATGGGTTAGTAACTGGGAGGAGAATATCATCCGCAAATAGGCTTAGCTTATATTCTTTATAGTCTAACTTGATTCCACTAACATCTGGAGCTTCCCCTAATGCTATCGCTAGTGGTTCTAAACACAGAGCAAAAAGTAGAGACGATAAAGGACATCCCTGTCTTGTTCCCCGATCTATCTTAAATAATTGAGACATGAAACCCTGATAGGAAATATAGGCCCTAGGGGCAGAATATAATGTCATAATGCTTCCTACAAAGTTTTCACTAAGGCCGAATTGAAGCAATGCTTCTTTCATATAAGTCAAATCAATCCAATCAAAAGCTTTCTCTGCATCTAAAAATAGTAGCATTAGCTGTAATTTTTTGTCTGAAGCGATATCCATGAGGTTAAAGATGTGTTATCAGGCGCTTCCCTACCCGGGATAAAGCCCACCTGGTCCGGATGAATTACGGTTGGCAACAAAGAGGCCAATCTATTTGCTGTGATCTTGGAGTAAAATTTGATATCATTGTTTATTAAAGATACGGTTCTATAACTGCTGCACTGCATCGGGTCTTTGCCTTCTTTATGTATTATTAAAGGACTAATAGGAGTTTTTTGGCTCCCACTAAAAGTGCTTGACACTATATTAATGCAAACTTGAGAAAATATCATGTTTTTAATATTGTGGGAAAAACTTCAACATTTAAAAACAATAAAAAAAATGGGATAAAACACCCCCTTTTTTTATTTTGGATATTATTTAGAAATCAGACTTTTCATCCAATAAATTGCACTTGACTCTAAGAATTTATTGGTCCTTCATATTTGCAATTCTTTGTGTCTTATTCTGTAATTTATTCTCAAATAGATATTAGAGACTTAAATCTAAGTTAACTAGGGTAGTCCACAATATTTGCAAGGGTTAATACATTAGAGGATATAGTACTCTCCTTATTTTCTCTATATAACAGATTAGGGAGTTTAAGGCAGCAGCCTGCCACCCCACACGGTACGGTAACCTTTACCCCAATCCTATATAAGTGTCAACTTAGGCTTGAACTCCTTCCCTATATATATAAAACACTGAACATAAATGGACAACATTTAAATCCTTACTAAATATACATACACATCGGCATATACCGTGTGGGAATAAAAGTAAAAGGAGTAAATCACAACCCATGTGGCTTAACAATGATTTAAAGATCAAGATACGGAGTAAAAAACAGGCACTTAAATTATACAAACAAGAGGGGACAGAGACTGCTTTACGGGAATACAAGGAAATCAACAAGGCTTGCAAAAGCGCGATTAGACTGGCTAAAATAGAAAATGAAAAATTAATTGCAAAAGAGAGTAAGACTAACCCTAAAATATTTTTTAAGTATATTAATGGGAAGAAGGCAAGGAAGGAAGCTATAGGAACATTACAATGTGAAACAGGCCATCTGAAAATTAGTGAACAGGAAAAGGCAGATGAACTAAATAGGTTCTTTTGCTCGGTATATACAAGGGAGGTACCAGTGGTTGGGACACTGCGACATAATGGGGCTACACTACCTTTGCCAAATAATTGGTTAACACAGGAAGTAATCCAAAAGAGGTTGGAAAAAATAAATGTTAATAAAGCCCCGGGTCCTGATGGAATACATCCAAGGGTACTAAGGGAACTGGGTTCTGTAATAGCCAAACCATTATATTTAATTTTTCAAGATTCACTCAACACAGGGTCTCTACCAGATGACTGGAGAAAAGCTGATGTGATACCTATATTTAAAAAGGGAGCAAGAGCAAATCCAGGGAATTATAGACCAGTGAGCCTCACTTCTGTAGTGGGGAAGCTTTTAGAAGGGTTAATAAGGGATAATATACAAGAATATGTCTATTTGAACAGGATTATAAGTAGGAGTCAACATGGGTTTATGAGGGATAGGTCATGTCAAACAAATCTAATTAGTTTCTATGAGGAGGTTAGTAGGAACCTGGATCAAGGCAACTCAGTGGATGTAGTCTTTTTGGATTTTGCAAAGGCTTTTGATACAGTGCCACATGGGAGACTATTGGGCAAACTAAGGGATACAGGAATTGCAGTAAATATCTGCTCATGGATTGAGAGCTGGCTAAAAGACAGGAAGCAAAGGGTTGTTGTAAATGGAACATACTCCGATTGGACTAATGTGGTAAGTGGGGTTCCTCAGGGTTCAGTATTAGGTCCTCTCCTTTTTAACATATTTATTAATGACTTAGAGGTAGGATTGGAGTGTGGGGTCTCCATTTTCGCTGATGACACAAAGTTGTGCAAGGTAATTAAATCAGATAATGATGTGCTTTCCCTCCAAGGGGATTTACATAAAATTGAGGAATGGGCATCTAAATGGCAGATGAGATTTAATACGAATAAATGTAAGGTTATGCATCTGGGAAGGAAAAAATAGCCATGCAATTTATAATCTTAATGGAGCAAATCTAGGTGTATCAGATATTGAAAGGGATTTGGGAGTGCTTGTGGACAACCACCTAGGTAACAGTGCTCAAAGCCAAGCAGCAGCTACAAAGGCAAATAAAATATTAGCATGTATTAAGAAAGGTATAGAAGCCAGGGAAGCAAATATAATTCTGCCACTATACAAATCTTTAGTACGCCCTCATTTGGAATATGGAGTACAATTTTGGGCACCACTTCATAAAAAGGACATTTTAGAGCTGGAAAAGTTACAGAGAAGGGCAACCAAACTAATAAGGGGAATGGAGGGGCTAAGTTATGAAGAAAGACTAACCAAATTAAACTTATTTTCTCTAGAAAAAAGGCGTCTAAGAGGAGATATGATTACCTTATATAAATACATCCAGGGTCAGTATAAAGATTTGTCGGGGGAGCTTTTTGTGCCAAGAGGTTTTCAACTGACAAGAGGACATCCCTTGAGGTTAGAAGTAAAAAGATTCCACCTCAAAGAAAGAAAAGGGTTCTTCACAGTAAGGGTGGTTAATCTGTGGAATTCTCTACCAGAGGAGGTGGTGACAGCGGATTCGATAGATAACTTTAAAAGGGGACTAGATTTATTTCTAATTAAAAAAGGGTATTCAGGGTTATCATGGATAATTAGAGAGACAGTAATGATCCAAATTTTTAACATTTCCCCTTTAGACATTTGGCTAAGTCTCGCTTGTTTTATTTTTTTTTTTTTTTTTTTCGATTTGCCTTCCTCTGGACTAATTAATAATAATAAAAAAAGAAACAAAAAAAAAAAAAAAAAAAACATTAAATAATTGATTAATAATTAATTAACAACTAATGAATTAATAGTTAATCCGCATATTGCAGATCAAAGGAGATCTTAAAAGGTTGAACTTGATGGACTGAAAGTCTTTTTTCAACCTTAAATACTATGTAACTATGTAACTATGTAATATGTAGCCTATATAGTATTCTTCTTGAATAGCTACTAAGGTTCAGGAGCTACAATTGCAAGCCCCCGCTATTTCAGAGGCCCTCGCTTTCCCTATTAGACTCGCCCAGCTAACTTCGTCTCTACACGACGCCGGCGTGTGACGTCACGCTACACGTCTGACCCTGACGTATGTTTCAACTCGATTGCGCCTTTCTCAAAGGGGAAGAAGGTGTGTGTCTCTATTGTCGTCTATTTTATAGTAAAAGCATTACTATGGCAACCTTGGTAAACCAAGCTGTGTAAAACAAATATTCAGTAATAATGCATAAAAGAGTCATAGACTGAATAATTGGATGGCTAAGATGAAGAGGATATGATGAAGCAGATATGACTTATGATATAAAGAGTAACTAAGATGGCAATAACAAATAACAATGATATTGAACAACCAAATATATATAACTATACAAATCTTGGTATTCAGATTATTATTTTTTAATTTCATAGAGTCAAAATAATAATATATATCCGTGCATAATTAAACTTGTGTAAATAATGATGGTCCTAACTTTCATAAATATTTGAATATTCAACCAAAGAGTAATTACGAAGACTAGCTCAAAATAAAATGTGGCTATATCCAGTGCTAGTGAAAAAATAAAATATGTGAAAAATTGTTGTTTTGAGTGATGTAAAGTGGCAATCTTATATTAAATTCACTAATTCTTAATTATATAAGTTGTGGTTATACTGACTGTATTATAAATATATATTAAAGACTCTATGTGGGTATGGTTATTAAACAATAAGGCCTGTTTTTTATTACTAGAGAGGGGATATTATTTTTTAACCTCTCTAGATAGACATACTTTTTGTTTCAAAATATATTAATAATCTTCAAATTTGGCTAAGTGTCAAGATAGTCCAGATGTTTTCCTATACTAATTACTCATAAAATGACCATAAGTCGTAATAATTTGTATTCATCATTTTATTATTGCTGTGAGCAAAGAATTCATGATTAACCTTTTACTATATGGGTACATGAATTCCAATTTCATACAATTGTTCTCTTTGAACTCATTGCACTAATTGAGCACAGTCACAAGAGAAAAACACAAACCAGACTATAAGATAAGATAAGAATTGATGATAAACCATATACTATATAAGTATAGGAATTCTAGTTATTATATACACGTTTCCTTTAAAATGATTGTATTATACTGAGTTTAGCACAGACCAGAGGAAATAGGTCTGGATAACCTCCAGGCCAAAACATAATAAGTGGATGCTAAGGCTAAAATCCTCATTTAACCCTTCTAGTTTTGTGCATAGAGTTTAAACATCTATTTGCATTCCTTCCTCAGCAACATTATAACCATATAGCCTCTTCTTAGGTCCAATTTGGCTCCATCAATAGCATAGAATTGGACCTAATTTTCTTTAGAATCACCCGCTGTACCTAACTCAGCACAAACCAGGGACAAAAAGCCAGGGCGACGTTGTTTTTGTAAATAAATGTAAAAAAAGATGACCATTTTCCCATTATATTAAAAAATTCTATTTTCTCAAGTTTTCTTTATGTATTACTATAATTTTTGCCTCCAGAAATTCAGCTTGTATAGTTTTGCCCGAGAGGAACTCATTAAATAGATGTTGGAGGTGAGGTAACAAAGTTTCCATGAATTGCTTGTAATAGTTATTAGTGAATCCATCCGGACCAGGTGCCTTATGAGGCTTAGTATCAAGTATGTTTTATTTTAACACTATACTAACCTTCAAGCCAAAAGCAGCACAGTGCAGAAATCCAGATTCACACTGCCTGAGCTGCTTCCTTGAGGTGGGAACAAAAAACTACACATCACATAATGCTGAATCCCCAGATATTTCTACTATAATGTTATAGCTGCCTTTGATTGGCCACAACAAATTATGAATTTTATGCTAATTTAGCTTGGATTTTCAGGGCATTCCTTCTCAAAATCAACTACCAAAAAACTTTATGGAAAAATTATTAATGTTTATTTTGGGATTTTTTTTTTCATGCAAAAATTATTACACTACTGGTTCTCTTCTATCAGTTGCATTTGTAATCCAGGAAATGTCTATATAACTTATAGAAGAGCTTAGAAACTCAGTACATTAGTAAATATATATATATATATACAGTGCCTTGCAAAAGTATTCACCCTCTTGGCATTTTTCGTGTTTTGTTGCCTCACAACCTGGAATCAATCAATTTGCATCATTTAAGTTACAGAACATGCCCACAACTTTGAAGATTTTTTTTTTTTATTATTGTGAAGCAAACAACAAATAGGACAAAATAACAGAAAAGGTCAATGTGCATAACTATTCACCTCCCTAAAGTCAATACTTTGTAGAGCCACCTTTTGCAGCAATCACAGCTGCAAGTCGCTTTGGATAAGTCTCTATGAGCTTGTTAAGTCTGACCACAGATTTTCTTTTGGATTGAGGTCTGGGCTTTGACTAGGCCATTCCAACACATTTACATGTTTCCCCTTAAACCACTCAAGTGTTGCTTTAGCAGTGTGTTTGGGGTCATTGTCCTGCTGGAAGGTGATCCTCCATCCTAGCCTCAAATCACGTACAGAGTGATACAGGTTTTGCTCAAGAATATCCCTGTATTTAGCACCAGCCATCATTCCCTCTGACCAGTTTCCCAGTCCCATCTGCTGAAAAACATCCCCACAGCATGATGCTGCCATTACAATGTTTCACTGTGGGGATGGTGTTCTTTGGATGATGTGTTGGGTTTGCGCCAGTAATAGCGCTTTCTTTGATGACCGAAAAGTACAATTTTAGTCTCATCAGACCAGAGCACCTTCCTCCATACATTTTGGGAGTCTCCCACGTGCCTTTTCGCAAACTCAAAAAGTGCCATTTTGTTTCTTGCTGAAAGTAATGGCTTTCTTCTGGCCACTCTGCCATAAAGCCAAACTCTATGGAGCGTACGACTTATTGTCGGCCTATGTACAGATACTGCAGTCTCTGCTGTGGAACTCTGCAGCTCCTCCAGGGTTATCTTGGGTCTCTGTGCTGCGTCTCTGATTAATGCCCTCCTTGCCTGGTTCGTGAGTTTTGGTGGGCGGCCATCTCTTGGCAGGTTTGCTGTTGTGCCATGTTCTTTCCATTTGGTTATGATAGATTTGATGGTGCTCCTGGAGACCAACAAAGATTTGGAAATTTTTCTATAAACTAACCCTGACTTGTACTTCTCAACAACATTGTCCCTTACTTGTTTGGAGAGTTCCTTGGTCTTCATGGCAGTGTTTGGTTAGTGGTGCCTCTTGCTTAGGTGTTGCAGCCTCTGGGGCCTTTCCAAATAGATGTGTATATGTAATAACAGATCATGTGACACTTAGATTGCACACACATGGACATCATTTCACTAATTATGTGACTTCTGAAGGTAATTGGTTGCACCAGAGCTTTTTATGGGCTTCATAATAAAGGGGGTGAATACATATGCGCATGTCAATTTTCTGTTTTCTGTTTCTAAAAAATTGTTTTATGTATATATTTTTCTCATTTCACTTCACCAACTTAGACTATTGTGTTCTGATCCATCACATAAAATTTAGATTAACAAAACATTGAACTTAAGGCTGTAATGTAAGCTCAATTATGACATGCCCAGGATGTGACTAGTTGGTGCCTAGTCGGGCAAATGGCGGCGGTCTGTGTGTTTGCTGTAGATACTGGGACTGCTCTATGGAAATCGTCAGTGCTTTGTAAATATTTCCTGAGGTCTTGAACAAAGAGGTTCACGCTAGGATCAAGATCCTTGTGAGGTAATGGAGACGGCGGCGAGAATCCCATGGAGTATGTGGTAAACTCCATTTGAACAATAGCCTGAGAGAAAGTGTAAGGGGAAGCCTGCTGCACGCTGCGATATCAGGAGAACGATGAGAACGAATTCGAAGGTTAGCGACGGCTCTGGAGATTGGGACAACATTTATGAACAATATCGGGTGAGTTTTATGGACTCCCTTTTTTAGCTCTCTGTTTACTTAGAAAACCACCAGACGCTACAATACAACAGAACGTTATAGATAAAGGATACATTGTTGCACCCAAGTGGATTTAAAATAGAGAGATAATAAAGCCGTCACAACCTTGCATATGAAGTGGAAAAAGCCTCATGGACTATCATAGATAGTTGTACTCAAGTCTATCCATCTTGAACTCTGCTTTCTTCCCTTATATAACATTCTGGTGCCCCTCCCCCCTTCTATCCTAAAAGAAGAGATACCCCTCAGAAATTAATAAGGATGTTATATTCTAAAAAGACACTTCACACATTGGGTTAAAAGCTGAAGGATTAGCAGAGATAATAATTAATTTTAAAACTGCCAGTTTAGAACAAACAGCTAGAAGAAATAATATAAGAATTTGTGGAATTTTAGAAACAATACTAGCTAAGGAGTTAAAAAGCTATATCTTATTATTTCTTGCTCATTTGTTGAAAAAAGATAATATCAATGAAGAATATCTAGATAATGTATATCGTATCCCACTTCCAAGAAGATTGGAAAAGTCTGTTCCTAGAGATGTGATAGTTCGACTAAGCCACTTCGTAATAAAAGATAAAATAATGAAGGAAGCTTTTGATAAAAAGACCTTTCAAACTCCATATGACAAGATTCAAATTTATCCTGATATTTCAGGAGAAATCTTAAATAAAAGAAAACATTTCAGAGATATAACAAAGCTCTTAAGAGAAAAATAAATTTCTTATAAATGGGCATATCCTGTAAAACTGATAATTTCATTCAATAATCAAAAAAACTCTATTACAACAAAAGAAGAAGGAGAATATTTTCTTGCAAAGTGGTGTAAGTAACTACTCTTAGAAAATGAATAATTGTTGACGATGTTTTTAATTTTATTTCCCCCCTGCTGATCATGTTTCTCTCTGATTTTCTTTGAATTTCCCTTTGCTCCTACTTAACATGATATAAATATTAATGATGGTTTAAAACAGGTTTCCTTGATTGTGATACTTAGTGAGTGAGAGTACAGGGAAATACTTATTGCTATATGAGAAGCTACTTGAGGAGAACTGGATAAACTTGCTTATTTATTTTATCTAAAGGGGGCGAGGTAATCACTGTATTGAAATTTTGAGGTTAATATTATATATTTTTAAACTATGTTTTCTTTTTTTCTCTGGGCTAATAGGACTGTAAAAAATGATGTTATATGAACACTATTTATTGAATGAAATGTAACACTCACAAAGCCCTTTATTATATAAATAATTATATGAACAAAATGTAAACACATTTATTATTAGATAAATATATGACATAGAGATATGGTTAAATTAGCAAATAGTAAAAAAAGTGTAGTATTTAATAACGTCTATGAGAGGAAATGCATTTGTCGCAAAGCACTTTATTAAATAGATTATTTGCATATGTTAATATGTTATATTTTTAAATATTGTTTGTTTTTGTTCTTTTTCTGAGTCAATATGATTGTAAAAGAAACAATGTTATATGAACACTATTTATTGAATGAACTGTAACACTCACAAAGCACTTTATTATATAAATAATTATATGTATAAAATATAAACACATTTACTAGTAAACAAATATATGATATAAACACATTGTTAAATTAGCAAATAGTAAAAGTAGTATAGTATTGTTTATGAGAAGTAATGTATTTGTTACGAGGCACTTTATTAGGTAGATCAATTGAATGTATATGACATGAAAATAGTTTATAAGAGGGGGTTATAGATACTAAGATTCTTTGCCATTTAATCTATGGGTGGTATTACCAAAAGTAAAATTAGAATTAGATGATATTTTGTAAATGATTTTATGTTTGACACTTAAAACACAATTTAAAAAGGGAAATAAATTAGTGAAATTCTATTAAAAGTAAATAAATATGAAGAAGGGTTAGAGGTTAAAGCACTAAAGCACCTTTTTGAATTAAAAAGTCAATTTGTGAATTGAGGGGAAAAAAAGAGAAGAAAAAGGAATGAAAGAGAAAAAGAGGTATTGTAAGAGAAGTGGAAAGGAAGGGGTAAGAAAGTGGATGGATATATATAAAAGAGGAGGGAAATTAAATAGAGATAAGGGTAAAAGATATATTGAAATAAAAGAAAGGGCAATTGCAGAAAGGTGCGGAAAAGTTCATATTCACTCTTTGTAGAATTAGATTAAGAAGGACAGAAATATAGGAAAGGAGATTTGAAATATCTCAGTTAAAAGGCAGCACAAGTTAATTGGTTTAAAGGCAAATAATTATTATACATAGAGTGATACAAGCTACAGGAATGATCACCGCCAAGTCATTCAAACTTTTGTTTAAGTTTGCCCATTGCCGCTTGAACCCTCTTCCTATCCCCCTTGCTTATTAGAAGTCAAGAGGCAGAAATGGATCAAGGTGTCAATCGGAACATATTGAGGAATATTTGTGTACGATGATAGATTATGTTGTTTGTTTTTGTTGTGACACCATAGAGGCTCCAAATATGGTATAATGTATAACTATAGGTAATAACATGTTGTTTATCAATTGAATGCTATTTAAATGAGTAAATTGCCTTGCAGTTTTTAACTGTCAATCAGCCTTTCTGTCCCACCCCAAATCCAGAGTTATATGTCTTTATTAATGAGAGGTCATTGCTCATAATTGCTTTTTACATCCCAGAACCTTGGATCTTTGTCCTTTAGTCTAACACACTAGACACCTGGTTAATCATTTTAAATTATAAGATATTTGGAACTACTGCTGTGTCACTTTAAGTTGACAGTGGCAAAATCAGTCATATTGTGATAAAACTCACTAGTGGATCTCCGTATCCTTCAGGCCCCCTTCTGGATCGCTATCTATTACTCTATCTGTAAAGTAATACAATCTTTTCTTATTTTTTCTCTGTCTTCCTTATGTCATCTCTGCAGATCCTCAGCACATTATCTTTGCCTTTCTGTTATACTAGTAGGTTGGAAAAAAAAAGTATTCGAAGACGAGCACAAAATAAAAAGGTGAAAAACAGCAAATATATATGGTGACATGTTAGTGTAATTCACATGAAAGAATGTAATTACAAAACATAAAAACTGCAGGAACGTATCAGCAATCTCTGGAAATACACAAAAGTGTTGTTAGGATAAATAGCCACAGGCTATGAGATTAATCAAAGGTTATCTGTGTGTGGGTGTTTAGTCCTTCAGTCGTGTCTGACTCTGTGACCGTATGGACACAGCACACCAGGCACATCTGTCTGTGAATCTGGTTGTGTTTTTCTATATGGTTTTCTAGACAAAGATACTGGAGTGGGTTGCCATTTCCATTTCCAGTTGACCACAATTTGTCTGACCTCTCTGCTATGATCTGCCCATCTTGGGTGACCCTACATGGTATAGCTCACAGCTTCACTGAGGTACACAAGCCCCCTCACCATGACAAGGTAGAGATCAGTTCTAAAAAAGACAATTATCTGACATAATACAGTACATATGTAGAACTTCTTTTTAAATAAAGCTCATAAAATTATAAATAAATTTCCATAATATATACATTGATTTAAAGATCAAGATCCAGAGTAAAAAACAGGCATTTATATTATACAAACAAGAGGGGACAGAGACTGCTTTACGTGAGTACAAGGAATTCAACAAGGCTTGCAAAAGCGCGATTAGACTGGCTAAAATAGAAAATGAAAAATTAATTGCAAAAGAGAGTGAGACTAACCCTAAAATATTTTTTTAATATCTTAATGGGAAGAAGGCCAGGAAGGAAGCTATAGGAACATTACAATGTGACACAGGCCGTCTGATAATTAGTGACCAGGAAAAGGCAGATGAGCTAAATAGGTTCTTTTCTTCGGTATACACAAGGGAGGTACCAGTGGTTGGGACACCGCAACATAATGGGGCTACACTACCTTCACCAAATAATTGGTTAACACAGGAAGTAATCCAAAACAGGTTGGACAAAAAATAAATGTTAATAAAGCCCCATGTCCTGATGGAATACATCCAAGGGTACTGAGGGAACCGGGTTCTGTAATAGCAAAACCATTATATCTCATTTTTGAAGATTCACTCAACACAGGGGGACGCTACCAGATGACTGGAGAAAAGCTGTGTCCCCTCTATAGGGCGTGCAGCAAATGCGCGCCCTCAAAAGCACACCGGAAAAACCCACAAGCCAGCAAATGCGCGTGCGCCAGGGGGTGAGGGAGAGAGGGAGAAAGGTAGAGTGTAAGGGGAGAGGGGTGAATGACAGTTACAGAGTGAGAGAAGAGAGAGTAGTAAGTGAGTACAGAAATGTGGTCCACAGGAAAATTAATGGCGCAGGCGGAAGGTACTCATGTAATTTGGGGCTCCTATATAAAGTGACTCTGCCGGGACAGCAGCTTCTGGATCTGACCCCTTCTTTCCCACCCTAAATCAGCCCCCTCCATGGACCAGACCCCTCCTGTCCCCCCCAGACTGGATCCTCCAGATCAGACCCATCCAGATCAGAACTTCTTCTCCTCTCCACTGATCAGACCCTCCCCTCTCCATAATATGAGTGTATCCCGGGTGGGAGCAGTTAGTGCCAGTCCTGTTGGTCCCCTGAGCTGTTACAGTGAAAGTGAATTCTGCATTACAGGAGACAGCACTCACTTGAGGATGCACACATTTTGGCGCGATCACGTTGACGCGCAATTCACACGCGCCCAATACACGGGGTGCCGAGAAAAACAGAGGTGATACCTATATTTAAGAAGGGAGCAAGAGCAAATCCGGGGAATTATAGACCTGTAAGCCTCCCTTCTGTAGTGGGAAAGCTTTTAGAAGGGTTAATAAGGGATAATATACAATAATATGTATATTCAAACAGGATTATAAGTAGGAGCCAATATGAATTTATGAGGGATAGGTCATGTCAAACACATTTAATTAATTTCTATAAGGAGGTTAGTAGGAACCTGGATCAAGGCAACTCAGTGGATGTAGTCTTTTTGGATTTTGCAAAGGCTTTTGATACAGTGCCACATGGAAGACTATTGAGCAAACTAAGGGATACAGGAATTGCAGTAAATATCTGCTCATGGATTGAGAGCTGGCTAAAAGACAGGAAGCAAATGGTTGTTGTAAATGGAACATACTCAGATTGGACTAATGTGGTAAGTGGAGTTCCTCATGGCTCAGTATTAGGTCCTCTCCTTTTTAACATATTTATTAATGATTTAGAAGTAGGACTGGAAAGTCTGCTTTGCTTACAATATTTATCTATAATTGACAAAGTAAAAATAGGTTTATGACACTTGCTTCAGGAGATGCAATCATATCTCTCCAGAAATGTAAACACCCTTCTCACACACGCAAAACTTCTACCTATGTATCATGGACTTCCCCAGGGCCCAGCAGAGGCATCAACATGTATTTTCTTCTAATTGAAAACTTTTTTTTATGCTCTTACTTAAACTCAATTTTTTCAAACAATTTCTGTTGTTTTTGAGCTGTGGACCCTTTAACTCTCACAATTACTCAGTTTTTCTTTGTGATCATGATATATGTTTGTGTAACATATGCTCGTTGTCCTCTCATAGAAAAATAATATGGCCCAACATCAAATACATTAATAGACAAGTAATAGCTCAGTGTATGAGTTATGGGGAAATGTTTACGTTTTGCACACACAGCAAAAGAGAGATATACAAAATGGGTGCGTGCATACCTTGCGCACACACTCAAAGGGTCTCATCAACTTTACTGCCATAAAAGCAATCAATCAATCATATTCCAAAGTCTCCACCATGGCCAAGACCAAAGAGCTGTCCAAGAATATCAGGGACAAGATTGTAGACCTACACTGAGCTACAAGACCATCGCCAAGCAGCTTGGTGAGAAGGTGACAACAGCTGGTGCGATTATTCGCAAATGGAAGAAACACAAAATAACTGCCAGTCTCCCTTGGTCTGATGCTCCATGCAAGATCTCACCTTGTGGAGTTTCAATGATCATGAGAACGGTGAGGCATTAGCCCAGAACTACACTGGATGAATTTGTTAATGATCTCAAGGCAGCTGGGACCATAGTCACCAAGAAAACAATTGGTAACACACTACGCCATGAAGGACTGAAATACTGAAGCCCACAAGGCCCCCCTACTCAAGAAAGCACATGTACACGCCTGTCTGAATTGTGCCAATGAACTTCTGAATGATTCAGAGAAGAACTGGGTGAAAGTGTTGTGGTCAGATGAGACCAAAATCAAGCTCTTTGGCATCAACTCAACTCCCTGTGTTTGGAGGAGGAGGAATGCTGCCTATAACCCCAAGAACACCATCCCCACCGTCAAACATGGAGGTGGAAACATTATGCTTTGGGAGTGTTTTCTGCTAACAGGACAACTGCACTGCATCAAAAGGACGATGGACAGGGCCATGCACTGTCAAAATCTTGGGTGAGAACCTCCTTCCTTCAGCCAGGGCATTGAAAATGGGTCATGGATAAGTATTCTAGCATGACAATGATCCTAAACACACAGCCAAGGGCACAAAGGAGTGGCTCAAGAAGAAGCACATTAAGGTCCTGGAGTGGCCTAGCCAGTCTCCAGACCTTAATCCCATAGAAAATCTTTGGAGGAGCTGAAGATTTGAGTTGCCAAACATCAGCCTCAAAACTATAATGACTTAGAGAGGATCTACAAAGAGGAGTGGGACAAAATCCCTCCTGAGATGTGTGCAAACCTGGTGGCCAACTACAAGAAACGTCTGACCTCTGTGATTGCCAACAGGGGGTTTTCCACCAAGTACTAAGACTCATTGACCTGCAAATCACTTTATAACTTTTTTGCCATGCGTTTTTTTTTTTTTTTGTTATTCCGTCTCTCACTGTTAAAATACACCATTAAAAAACTACCATTACAATTATTGACTGATCATTTCTTTGTCAGTGGACAAAAGTTCAAAATCAGCAGGGGGTCAAATACTCCCCCCCCCCCCCCACACACACACACACACACACACACACACTGTATACAATTGTTCTATAGTACTAGATGTACTAGCCAAACACAGGCTGTTTCTTGGCAACATGTTACTAAAATGCTGCTGAGACACAGCCTATCATTGGCTAGTAAATCTAGTACTATAAAAATATTGTATACATGAGCTACAGGGGCAAGACTGTTTTGAAGATTTCAGCTTGATTCTGGGCCTGTGAAGGGGTGTGGTGTTACAATCAGATCCAATTATATAACAAAGCTTTGGGTCCCCTCTTTATTCCCTCATTCCCCTCCGAATAACAAATACAAAATACACACTATCATGATTCCTGTACTCATAAACAGAGTCTACAAAATCTCTGATTTTCACAAAAAAAAATATGTCCATTGCTTTCACAGTTGCTAATACTGTTCGTTTGTTACATACTTTATGGTAACTTAGTAAATGAGGTTAACAACATTAACAGATGTGTTAGACATACAAACACTTTTCGGGAAAATCATTGTTTTTTAATGAGTAAAGGAATCTATATAGTACTAGAAATCACTCTCTAGACTGTATATCTATGATGTCATGAGTGTGAAATTCATAAGTATGTACTTAACAGGAATTAGGAGGCTTCAGTTAAATACCAGTTGGAATTCAAAAATCATAAACACTCATTTAGTGATTATGTACAAAAAGAATTTTAATAGGCATTTTTTGGTGGTGTCTGTCCCTTTCAAGAAATAATTACAAATGATAAATACATAAATAAGGTGATGACTAATCAAGCACCCTTTGCTTTGTTTGGATCGAAATTTGTTTTTTAAACTTTTTAAGTAAAATGCAAGCACCTACTGCAGGAATGTGGTCAACAGTCCTGTTTGTGAATTTGGCAGAAATTGCTCAGTATTAAGGTATGAAAAATAAACACAGTTGTAAAGCAGTGAGTTTAATCCATGCTCTGTTCAACTCATTATAAAGCTGGGACAACATTAAATCGTCTTCCCTGGAGCTTCAGACTTGTCTAATCTGGGGTTTCTAGATTCATTATTATTACTAACTAGGAAATTGCCAAAATGGCGGGACTCCTCTCCCTCCCTTGTGTTTTTTCCACCCCTCTCCCTCTCCTGTATCTCATTTTCCCCCTTTCCCTCCCCTGTGTCACTTTTCTCCCCTCTCTCCCTCTCCTGTTTCTCCTTTCCCCCTCTCCCTTCGCTCGTGTCTCCTTTCCTCCTCTCCCTTCCACTCCTTTTGTCTCCTTTCCCCCTCTCCCTCCCTTGAATCTCCATTCCCACTCCTCTCCCTCCCTTGTCTCTCCATTCCCCCTCCCTCCCTTGTCTCCGGAACGACTTTCTGTATCAAGCCGCGCATTGTGCATGCGCATCCCGTCTGTGCGGCTTGATCCAGTGTGTCTCCCCCCTCCTCCATCCCCTGTGTCTCATTCCCCCTTTCCCCTCTTCCCTTCCCTGTGTCTTTTTCCCCAGAGTGTTTCTCCTCTCTCCAGCGTGCAACCTGTGTCTCTTCCCCCCTCCCTCTCCCCTATGTCTCACCCCCTCCCCTGTGTCTCTTCCGCCCTCCCCTCCCATCTTTCTCCCCAGTGTCTTTCTCCCCTGCGAAGCCGAAGCCAAAAGCGCTTATTGGGAGCCATGCGATGGCGTCATTTTTGACGGGCAAGTAGCTAGTGTGTATATATATATATATATATATATATATATATATATACACACACACAGTGGATAAAAAAAAGTCTACACACCCCTTTTAAAATGTCAAGTTTCTGTGCTGTAAAAAAATTAGACAAAGATAAATCATTTCAGAACTTTTTCCACCTTTAATGTGACCTATAAACTGTACAACTCAAAGGTAGAGGGAAGAAAAAATATAAAAATAAAATAATATGGTTGCATAAGTATGCACACCCTTAAACTAATACTTTGTTGAAGCACCTTTTGATTTTATTACAGCACTCAGTCTTTTTGGGTATGAGTCTATCAGCATGGTACATTTTGACTTGGCAAGATTTGCCCACTCTTTGCAAAAACACTCCAAATCTGTCAGATTGCGAGGGCATCTCCTGTGCACAGCCCTCTTCAGATCACTCCACAGATTTTCAATCTGATTCAGGTCTGGGCTCTGGCTGGGCCATTCCAAAACTTTAATCTTCTTCTGGTGAAGCCATTCCTTTGTTCATTTGGATGTATGCTTTGGGTCGTTGTCATGCTGAAAGATGAAGTTCCTCTTCATGTTCAGCTTTCTAGCAGAAGCCTGAAGGTTTTGTGCCAATATTGACTGGTATTTGGAACTGTTCATAATTCCCTCTATCTTAACTAAGGCCCCAGTTCCAGCTGAAGAAAAACAGCCCCAAAGCATGATGCTGCCACCACCATGCTTCACTGTGGGTATGGTGTTCTTTTGGTGATGTGCAGTGTTGTTTTTGCGCCAAACATATCTTTTGGAATTATGGCCAAAAAGTTCAACCTTGGTTTCATCAGACCATACATAACACCTTTTTCCACATGCTTTTGGGAGACTTCAGATGTGTTTTTGCAAAATGTAGCCTGGCTTGGATGTTTTTCTTCTTGAGAAAAGGCTTTCGTCGTGCCACTCTACCCCATAGCCCAGACATATGAAGAATACGGGAGATTGTTGTCACATGTACCACACAGCCAGTACTTGCCAGATATTCCTGCAGCTCCTTTAATGTTGCTGTAGGCCTCTTGGTAGCCTCCCAGTCCAGTTTTCTTCTTGGTAATGTCACCGTTGTGCCATATTTTCTCCACTTGATGATGACTGTCTTCACTTTGTTCCATGGTATATCTAATGCCTGGGAAATTCTTTTGTACTCTTCTCCTGACTGATACCTTTTAACAATGAGATCCCTCTAATGCTTTGGAAGCTCTCTGTGGACCATGGCTTTTGCTGTGGGATGTGACTAAGAACATTTCAGGAAAGACCAACTAGAGCAGCTGAACTTTATTTGGGGTTAATCAGAGGCACTTTAAATGATGGCAGGTGTATGCTGACTCCTATGTAACACGATTTAGAATGTGATTGCTGAATTTTGAACACAGCTACATCCCCAGTTATAAGAGGGTGTGCAGACTTATGCAACTACATTATTTTTTTATTTATTTTTTCTTCCCTCCACCTAAAAGATTTCAGTTTGTTTTTCAATTGAGTTGTACAGTTTATAAGTCACATTAAAGGTGGAAAAAGTTCAGAAATGATTTATCTTTGTCTCATTTTTTACAGCACAGAAACCTGACATTTTAACAGGGGTGTGTAGACTTTTTATATCCACTGTATATATATATATATATATATATATATATATATATATATATATATATATATATATATATATATATATATATAAAACACTGTGTACGTAAGATTTTTAAGCTGAAAGACAGGGTCCTCCATTGTTTTGTCAGGTGTTAATATTGTATTTTGCTTTGTACTTAACATCTGTATAGCATTATGGATGTTAATTGCAAATGTATATATACAGTAGTAACATAGTAATTGAGGTTGAAAAAAAATACTTTTACTCCATCAAGTTCAACCTATTTAGATTGCCTTTAATCCTTGTTATATATGGATTAATTGATCCCAAGGAAGACAAACAGAAAAAAACAACATTGAACAAATTGCCAATGGTCTCAATAAGGGGAAAACTATTCCTCCCTGACCCAGATATTGGGAATCTGATTAATCCCTGTATCAATACTCTTTCTCTAGTTATCCAGGATAAACCTGGATGTCCTTTTTATTCAAAAATATATCCAATCCCTTTTTAAAGTTATCTATCAAATCCACTGTCACCACCTCCTTTGGTAGAGAATTCCACAGTTTAACTACCCTTACTGTGAAGAACCCTTTTCTTTCTTTAAGGTGGAATCTTTTTACTTCTACTCTCAAAGGATGTTCTCTTGTCAGTTGAAAACCTCTTATACTGACCCCGGATGTACTTATAGAAGGTAATCATATCTCCTTGAAATAATTTTTTTCTAGCAAAAATAAGTTTAATTTGGTTAGTCTTTCTTCATAACTTAGCCCCTCCATTCCCCTTATTAGTTTTGTAGCCCTTCTCTGTACTTTTTTCAGCTCTAAAATGCCCTTTTTATGAAGTGGTGCACAAAACTGTTCTCCATATTCCAAATGAGGGTGTACTAGAGATTTGTATAATGGCAAAATTATATTTGCTTCCCTGGCTTCTATACCCTGTCTCCTCTTAATAGATATGTAATGCAATTTCCATATGCCTTGAATTATCTTGATCCAAGTGCCAATTTATCATCTCATAGAAACAAATTAGATTTGTTTGACACGACCTATCCCTCATAAATCTGTGTTGACTCCTACTTATTATCGATTTATTCCTGTATACTATCCCTTATTAACCCTTCTAAAAGCTTTCCCATTATAGAAGTGAAGCATACACATCTATAGTCCCCTGTATGTGCTCTTGCTCCTTATTAAAATATAAGTATTGCAGCTGCTTTTCTCCAGATAAAATGGCTTGGCTATTACAGAGGCCTGTTCCCCTAGTACCCTTTGATGTTTGGCACTTATTTTGAAAATATTACTGATCATGCAAAAAAATATGTATTTTATTGAAGGATAGTGATCATATGATGCCATTTATTATCACATAGTTGTTTAGCTCCTTTTTAGATCACAATGATAATAGAAATCACCCAATTGGCCCTGATCAAAAGTTTACATACACAGACACACAAGGTGACACACACAGGTTAAAATGGCAATTAAAGGTTAATTTCCCACACCTATGGTTTTTTAAATTGCAATTAGTGTCTGTGTATAAATAGTCAATGAATTTGTTAGCTCTCACGTGGATGAACTGAGCAGGCTTGATACTGAGCCATGAGGAGCAGAAAAGAACTGTCAAAAGACCTGCATAACAAGGTAATGGAACTTCAATAAGATGGAAAGGGATAAAAAAAAAAAAAAAAGATATCCAAAGCCTTGAAAATGCCAGTCAATACTGTTCAATTACTTATTAAGAAGTGGAGGTTCAGGTAGACCAAGAAAAATTTCAGCCACAAGAATTATTCGAAATACAAAGAAAAAACCACAGGTAACCTCAGGAGAAGTACAGGCTCCTCTGGAAAAAGACGGTGTGGTTATTTCAAGGAGCACAATATGACGATACTTGAACAAAAAAATGAGCTGCATGGTCAAGATGCCAGAAGAAGCCTTTACTGTGCCAATACCACAAATAATCCTGGTTACAATATGACTGACTACACCTTGACACGCCTCACAGCTTCTGGCATACTGTAATTTGGAGTGACAAGACCAAAATAGAGCTTTATGGTCACAACCATAAGTGCTGTTTGGAGAGGAGTCAACAAGGCCTATAGCGAAAATAATACCATGTGAATTATGGTGGTGGCTCACTTGATGTTTTGTGGGGGTGTGAGCTCTAAAAGCCCAGGGAATCTTGTGAAATGTGATGGTAAGATGAATGCAGCATGTTATCAGAAAATCCTGGCAGACAATTTGCATTCTTCTGCACGAAGATTTATCAACAGACTGAATACATTTTTCACATTCAGACAGATCTCTTTGTCTATCCAAATAAAATCCAGAAGTTTTCAGAAGACTACTCATTTTAATCCACTCTAGCCACATTTAATTCTGCCATGTGTATGTTAAACTTAATTCCTTAAAAGATCTAATGCTACCATTCTTAAATAGGTCATCCAAATACACCAAACCCCTTTTATCTAAAATTTCCAATAGAGGGATACAAAGTAATTTAATTAAAGAGGTCAGGAGTCAATGGGCTAGGAAATGGAATTAGGGAGTATTTATTGTTCAACTTTTTTCCAGTTTTTAATAGTATTCTTATAATTTTGCCCCCATTAATTATGGGTCCTTAGATAGTACAGTCAGGTCCATAAATATTGGGACATTGACACAATTCTAAACTTTTTGGCTCTATACACCACCACAATGGATTTGAAATGAAACTAACAAGATGTGCTTTAACTGCAGACTTTCAGCTTTAATTTGAGGGTATTTACATCCAAATCAGGTGAACGATGTAGGAATTACAACAGTTTGTATATGTTTAAGGGACCAAAAGTAATGGGACAGATTAACAGTCATAAAACAAACTTTCACTTTTTAATACTTGGTTGCAAATCCTTTGCAGTCAATTACAGCCTGAAGTCTGGAACGCATAGACATCACCAGACGCTGGGTTTCATCCCTGGTGATGCTCTGCCAGACCTCTATTGCAACTGTCTTCAGACCCTGCTTGTTCTTGGGGCATTTTCCCTTCAGTTTTGTCTTCAGCAAGTGAAATGCATGCTCAATCGGATTCAGATCAGGTGATTGACTTGGCCATTGCATAACTTTCCCTTAAAAAACTATTTGGTTGCTTTTGCAGTATGCTTCGGGTCATTGTCCATCTGCACTGTGAAGCGCCGTCCAATGAGTTCTGAAACATTTGGCTGAATATGAGCAGATAATATTGCCCGAAACACTTCAGAATTCATCCGGCTGCTTTTGTCAGCAATCACATCATCAATAAATACAAGAGAACCAGTTCCATTGGCAGCCATACATGCCCACGCCATGACACTACCACCACCATGCTTCACTGATGAGGTGGTATGCTTTGGATCATGAGCAGTTCCTTTCCGTCTCCATACTCTTCTCTTCCCATCACTCTGGTACAAGTTGATCTTAGTCTCTTGTTCCAGAACTGTGAAAGCTTTTTTAGGTGTTTGGAAAACTCTAATCTGGCCTTCCTGTTTTTGAGGCTCACCAATGGTTTACATCTTGTGGTGAACCCTCTGTATTTACTCTGGTGAAGTCTTCTCTTGATTGTTGACTTTGACACACATACACCTACCTCCTGGAGAGTGTTCTTGATCTGGCCAACTGTTGTGAAGGGTGTTTTCTTCACCAGGGAAATAATTCTTCGGTCATCCACCACAGTTGTTTTCCGTGGTCTTTTGGTGTTGCTGAGCTCACCGGTGCGTTCTTTCTTTTTAAGTATGTTCCAAACAGTTGATTTGGCCACACCTAATGTTTTTGCTATCTCTCTGATGGGTTTGTTTTGTTTTTTCAGCCTAATGATGGCTTGCTTCACTGATAGTGACAGCACTTTGGATCTCACATTGAGAGTTAACAGCAACAAATGCAAATAGCACACTTGAAATGAACACTGGAGCTTGTATATGCTCTTTGTAAATGGGTTAATGAGGGAATAACACACACCTGGCCATGGAACAGCTGAGCAGCCAATTGTCCCATTACTTTTGGTCCCTTAAAAAGTGGGAGGCACATATACAAACTGTTGTAATTCCTACACCGTTCACCTGATTTGGATGTAAATACCCTCAAATTAAAGCTGAAAGTCTGCAGTTAAAGCACATCTTGTTCGTTTCATTTCAAATCCATTGTGGTGGTGTATAGAGCCAAAAAGTTTAGAATAGTGTTGATGTCCCAATATTTATGGACCTGACTGTATATTATTTTGAAATACCAAACTTTTCAAATCGCTCTTTCATAGCATCTGGTTTTCAATTTGTGGCCAATGAAAGGAATCAGTGTGTTTATTCCATCTATTAATATGAGAGAGTGTAATGGGTTTCTGAAAATTCTTAACTATGCCATACCCCACTTTTAAACTTATTGCCCAAATACTGTTTTAAACTTATTTTCTTATCTTTATGGATACATTTGTCTAGAATGTTTTAAAATGTATTGCTTTGAAAGGTGGGTAAATGAAATACATCTCATGAAATATGTGATTTTTGGGACCAAAAACATTTTTGCCGCTACAATTCTTCCGGACCATGAATCATTTAAGTTCTTACATTTATGAACAGATTCCACCAAATTTGTGTCAGGTTAAAGTTTTGATTAATTACTTGCTTCAAATCAGTTTGCAATATAATACCCAAATGCTTTATACTGGATTGCCAAATGAAAACGTAGTCTTTAATAATGTACTTTCTTCCTCTTTTACATTATTCATCAGGGCTTCAGATTTTGTCATATTAAGTCTATAATTGGAAACTTTGCTAAATTCAGCTACACATTCTTGAAGACTTTTCACAGAATTGACTGGGTCCTCTAAAGGGAGGACGAAGGCGTCTGCGAATAATGTCAAGTTTCTGTTCTATTTCACCTACTTTTATTCCATGGATGTTCTTACATTCTCTAATGGTTATCGCCAGAGGTTCCATTAAAAGCACACAGATTAGCGGGGACCGAGGGCAACCTTGTCTGATCCCATTAGAGATGTCAATTCTGGTGGTTTTCAATACTAGGCCTACGATAGAGGCGAATGGGGCCACATATAGGGCCTTAATGGCCTTGCACCCAAATTCTCCAAAACCAAATTTGGATATCAAGGGAAAGAAAAATAGAAGAAATCCTATGGATCGTGGTGTAGGACAATAAGTTGACAAGTCTTCTAACAATGTCAGTTCCCTGTCTGCCTTCAATAAAACCATTTTGGTCTTTACCTAGGAGTAAATTCATTATAGTATTCAATCTGTTTGCAAGAACCTTCGCATATATTTTAACATCTGTATTAATCAGGGAAACTGGTCTTAAGTGTTTACATTCAATAGTCTCTCTTTTCGGTATAGTTGTGATATATGCTTCCAACATCTCTTTTGGATCAAACACCTTATTTTTTATTTCATTAAAAAGCTCAGTTAGAGCTTTTATAACTTCCTGTTGAAAAGTCTTAAAATATAGATTTATAAAGCCATAAGGGCCTGGAGTGGTTTTGTTTTTTTAATTTAGATATCACCTCATTTCTTTTTCAGAAATTGCCTCATTTAATCCCTCAAGTTCAGTGGGAGTCACTTTTGGCAATTGAATTTGGTCTAAAAACTGCTGAATTTCTTTATGGTTAGATCTTATTGACTCGTTCTCTGTCAAGTCATATAAATTGCGATAATAGTTACCAAATGTTTCTGCTATTTTGACCGGTTTGGAAATAATATTCTCAAATCTGATTTTGTCTATTCTTTTCTTGATAGCTTTTGTTTTATACTTGTTAGCTAAGAATTTACTTGCTTTTTTACCAAAGTGATATAAGCGTTTTTGGAGAGCCAATAAGGACTTATTTTATTTTGCATTTGTGTATTCTTAATCTGTAATACATTTAACGGACAAGGATTTTTTTTTTCTCTGTCAAGTTTTGTTAAGTTAATATAAAGTTCTCCCACTTTTTTTATTTGCGTTTGAATATTAATACAGACTCCTCGTATATAAGCCTTATGGGCCCATAATGTTACATTGGATTGAACTGAGTGCGTTCTGCTCAAAGAATTCTTCCTACTCTTTTTTGAGTTTCATTTTAATTTCCTGATCTTTAAGTAAGGAATCTCTTCATTCTCCAGAGGGGAGAACTTTCGATACTATGCCTGTTTTCAAAACAACAGAGACTAGTCCATGATCTGATCTAATAATTGGATCAATTTCAGCACCCATGATCAATTCTGGAATATGTGGCATGCCTGGCAGAGTAGAACGAATAATCTTTATCGTTGGGATGGAAACAACGCCAAGTGTCAAAGAGACCATATTTGTACAAAATTTTATTAAAACTTGCGGCTCTCCGATTTATCATCTGATCGACCTTTTAAGACTTTTTAGTAGTTTTTCTGTCTAATTCTGACTTTAAAAAGGTATTAAAATAGCCTTAACCGTGTCCGGTTAATACATTTAAATCGGTCCTTTATTTGGGGCATAAATATTTAATAATGTAAAATTATTGTTATAAATCCACCCTGTCCAAAAGGAAAAACGTCCATCAGGATCTTTCATGGAAAGTTCTTCCTTCCAATTGAGCTTGTTAAAAAATCTACCCGAGCCTCTCATCTTTTTTACCCATTTGTGAGAACACAAAATGTCAGGATTGTTACAAGCATGTCATGGCCCACACATCCCAATTCCAAATATTTGCAGAGTTTTGACATATGTTTTTTTTTAGAGGTTTCCATGGGATATACACCGTAGAAATGAAGCCTCATAAAATGTTTTGGGTGTATTTAAGCCCATCTGTGAGGCAATGAAGAATTTCATTCCATGCTCTTCCGCCTACACTATTTGAATCTTGTTCTGGTTGATACTCCAACCCACATGTTCTAAGTTTATTCAAAGCACTCCTGCCAAGCTCATCTACCTCCTCCCACAAGATCTGGCTGCTGCTTCTGTGTACATGAAACACACTCTTATATTCCAGAATCAATGGAAAGTCCTTCACACCTCCCATTCCCCCTACACTTAAACTGGTAACTCAGCTGTTCCGACTCTTATATCCAGGCCACCAACAACCCCCATGTTTACAAAGTTCACTAAAGAGGAGTCTTCACTCTGACATCGATCATGATCTTCAAATGGTATTGTTTGGTTGATCCACTTTCCTTTTCACCAGTATGATCGGCTATATGGTGGACCCAAACAACTTCTTTTGTTAACAAGAGGACACTTTAGAGATAAAATAAGTATCAATTCTTAACTTTTCACATGATGATTATACCACTTCCTGAGGGACTGTCATTGATGAGTGTAACACACACTATAGGTGGCAATCCCAAAATTCTAGTTTGTAATGTTCCAGACAAAAAGGTACATATACTATCTGACCAGTGCTACAGTGATTACTTCAATAAAAAGTATTTCCTTTAGTAAAGAAGTTGTTACAATCCAGTTCTAGTGAATTCCAGCATGCCCAGGATTTGGGGATATCCCTTTTTGAATATTGGTGATGCAATTCTGCCTCCTTTGTATTTTGCTGGTCATGGATCCTCTAATATCCTGAACTGCATTAAAATATGAATATCCTTAAAACATAACCAGTATGATTTCATATAGAGTATTTCAGCCTAGAAAAAAGTGACTACACAGAATAATGTCGTATTGGCAAGGCCTTGTAAATTGTGAAAATACATTCTCAGAAGTGAAGATAGCTTTTGGCCTGAATACACTAGGCACAAAGGAATGTTTTCTCATGAGTAAACTGCCATATTTACCTACAAATTTATTTGAATTACAGTATGTGTTTTTACAAATCATTTAGTCTTTTCCTAAAATTCAGTTTTTTTATATTTGCAAGACAGATACACTTAATTTTGGCAAAAAAACTGTTAACTATTCTAGGGATAATAAATAACACACAAGATGTTTTCCTAAAATAATTTGTTCTTTTTAATTTTCATCATTAAAATTCAGATCTAGACAAACTGATATACAGACTCTGATCCTATTCACGTACATATTTACACATTCTTACGTAAATGTTCCAGTTTACAGTGCCTGCTAGTAATGTCAGAAGAAACCATTAGGTGTGTGTGGCTGTGTATGTACACACATATAATATACACACACACAGAACTGCAATGGGTCCCTCTAGCGCCAGGCATATTAATAAAGCACATAGAGGTTTAGAATAAGGCGTAGTGTTTATTTTTATGAACCCCTATAGTGGTGTCTCCATTCTTCTCTTCCAAGCCCAATGAAAAAGTGCCAAGCCATTCCCAACGTGGATATCCGAAGAGTTCCATCAAGCAATAATGAAGGGTAGTAGGTTCAGTATTAAGGCCAAACCATATTTATAGGATTATTAGTGGGACTCGTTGAATTTAAGGCTTACATATGTATAAAGCCATTAATGGGTTTCAGTTCAGTATAAATGTCTACACATATTAATAGACTAATTAATGGGATAAATGTTCCATGACACCTGTAGAGGTATATTGTGCATGGACAGTGGTTTTAGTATAGGCAGATACGGAATGTAAAGATTCTGGGGGACAGCAGCCAAACCGTATACATCCCTCTATCTACAAGGCGATTCAAATCCCTGAGGAACTATAAATACATATAATGGCAGTGTAAGCCCTTGCCTACCAGAGTGGACAGGGCCCTGCCATCTTCTAGAGCACAGTGGGGTTTATGCAAAGAGGGCCAGCTCTAGTCTCTAATCACTTACAGTAAGGCACCTGGAAATTGCAACCACTGTTTGATGGATGAGGGCACACATGAGGATTGATGGGCTAGAAAGGATTGTACATGGCATCCAAATTAAAAATTTAAGTGGTGATAATCAGGGTTCATCATTGAAGTATGGGGTGGAGAAGGTTCCAGTTCTATCTGTAGCATCTGCTTTACTATGAAGGGTATTAGGGAAGCACAGGAGGAGCCCTTAGCAATTGGTATTGCTTTAAAACAGTCCTCTTCCCCTCTGTGTGTGGTGCAGGAACAAGGTAAGCCAAAGGCTCTGACTTGTGATTGGCACGGCATAGTGGAGGGGAGGAATAAGTGCTTTGCCCTTTGAATCCTTCTGTACCCCCAAAGCCAGCAGGTTAGGGCCGATGGAATCTGCAAATAAAGATAAAGCGATGTCACAGATCCATGATATTAGAACTGCAGAGCAGTAGGTGGTTTCCTGAGGAAATGGAAGTTGGTATAGCAGAACTCACCGTGTGTGGTGCTTACTCTCCTCATGAACTGCCATTTCTGTGCTCTTGAATTCATTTAACTCCTTGCGGATAGCAGCCTTTGGGATTGAGACAGAAGAAAAGTTAAGAGGGGGAAGGTACAAAGGTGTGGTCAACTATGTCTCAGAACAGAGTAGTGTCTATACGTTGATGGAGGATATGAACAGGTAGCAAGACAGATAATAAGACTACAAGAGATTAGGCATAATCAGAGAAGGGGAAGCAGCCACTCACTTTATCCGCAGGAGTGAGTTTGGTCCAGGGTTTATCTGCCCTTCGGTCATAGTCATGTGCATCAGTCACCTCCACATACTCATTAAACCGAAGAATCTTTCTCTCCAGTAGCTCGGCCACCGTAGGTCTCTGACTGAGCTGTGGTAAAAAAAAAAAAGGGGCACAGGCTCAGAAAGAAATACCCACAGAACATGTAAACATTGAGTACACACAATTCAAAACATGTGTGGATTTCAGTGGCTAAAACAATACTGTTAATTCTAAGCAATAGTGGCTCTCCTGAAACATCACTCCCTTCTAAGCATTATTCATATCCAATACCGAGCCCCACAAAATTCCTTTGCAGACCCAAATCTGTTTCCTCGAGAAATCACTCTCCTTTCTGACCCCTCCCACTACAGACAAACTGATATCTCTTGACATATGCAATCATTGGCCATAATTACTCCAATAATTAATATGGATTTGAATATATTGTCTTCAGTATAAGTCTTGTGCTACCAACACACCTGACCCAACAAACCTTGCACACAATTCCCACAAATCTCACTTCCTGAACCCTGCTCCTTAACAATCCATATAAAATACACCATGGAAATAATGGAAATAGATGAACTGTAAATTAAGAGATAGCAGATCTTGTTTTTCAATCTCAATATTTTAATTTATTGCTTCAATTTCATGTTGCATCCATTTATAATTCTATTGCCTATAGATACAGTTACATTATTCAGATTGAGAATAAAGACAGAACTGAAAGTTGTTTAAAGGGCCACTGAAGTTCAAGAAAAAAAACGACACCTGCCTGAAAGTATGACCAAACTAGCTGTCTACGCCGTGAGCATGAGGTATTTTTTGTGAGAATTTTTGAAGACTCTGTTTATGAGTAGAGGAATGCATACTGTGTTGTGATTTGGCTCTGAAGAAGTCATGTAACAGTGATGGTTTTGGCTACTGTTGAAAAGAGGGTTTGGAAATGCCCCTCTCACACACACAGCTTCCCCCAATGTATCATGGATATCTCCACAGTGCTGCAGAGGTGTTAACATTTATTTATTTATTTTTTATTTTAAATTAAAAACTCCATGTATAAGTTTTTTTTCTCTCTAAATTATGCTCCAAATCAGACTGTTATCAAACATTTTTCCCCCCACAGTGCAGTGGACCTTTAAGAATTTTATATTGCGAGAGAAACATTTTATATTGTACAAGAGGTTATTTTTTTTTTTTTAAACATATTTGGGGTTGTGTATAACCTTTATAGTTTTAGGGATCTATAGGCTCACATAGGATTGCTCCATCTTAAATTGTCTTGTTGGTAGCAGAGTTATATTATACATTTTGAGGTATACAATCTAAAGAGCTTTTACAGTCATTGTAAGTGAATTATAGCTTGAATAAGCTTTTGTGTTTAACCCCGTCACCCACTTACACCCACTTGTGACAGAGATCCTGCGCGTCACAAGAATAAAATGTACCAGCAAACTTTTTAACACACTAAGCCAAACACCTTATCCCTACATCTTGCTTTGATGATGTTACAAAAGTAGAGTGTGACTATTTATGATGATTTTACAACCTGTCTACTCAGTCCTACTTTATCACAATAGCTTCTGTGGAGGGCAGTTTGGAAAATGGACAAGTCTGCCGATTTACTCTACCTACTTGCTCAGATTTAATTCCCAGATCAGCCTTTGGATATCGATATCACATGAAATTTGGAAATCCCGACAACTTTAGTTTATTATCCCCCCCCCCCCCTCTAAAAATGACTGGTTTGCCATAGCATTTTATTTTCTTATTTACACCACTGATACCATAGGCCTCTTATTTTAATCCTGGACCTCCTAGACCTCATGCAGTTGAGCCCATATTCTCTCACAAGCTATCTCTTGTTCGGTCTCAATAACACAATTCTCACATAAAGGTTCAACAATGGCCACTCAAATGTATATTGCAACACTCTGTCACGCACAAATATTCAGTGTTATGTTCAGCATAGGACTAAGTCTGGTTTTCAGTAGAAGGTTTGTGAGTATATACTATGTCAGCAAGTATCAAGTTCACCACGCTGTGCACCCTGTTAATATTTCCCTCTGAAAAGGATTCCAGATGCGATGGGAAAACATTGCAATTTGTAAATAAAGAATAATAATTATTATAATCATTAATTAGAATAATAAAAAGGTACCTTTCGTGTCAGACGCCTCTTGATCTCCCGCTTCTCTGCCAATCGGTCAGCTTCGTTTTTCTCTGCAAAGAGCAACAAGACATGATGTTTGTTAAACTCCTAGAGGTATCAGAACAGTGTCAGTACCTCGCAATGTCCAAGAGATACTTTTATATATAAGCTGGTAACACCTGTCCCACAGAGAACTGGAAGCCTGCTGAGAACGTAAATATTGGATACTACCCTAGATGTACTCTAGCAGGGCCACTTGCCCGTCAAAAAGGACAGCAAAAAGATAAAATAATTGAAGCCTCATAATGCTGCTGTTTGACATACAATGCAAGGCTCCTCCCCCATCTAACTTGCGGGCCAGGCGCTCATCGCGGGACTCGCAATGAGCCTCGCTCCCCCCCCCCCACCACCACACTTTACGGGCCTGCTCATTGCAGGATGCGGCATGTGCAAGCTTATAACTTTGCTCTCCCTCCCCTGTGTCTTCCCCCCCCCCCCCCTCTTGCAGCTTTGTGTCTTTCCCCACTCCGCCTTCCCTGTGTTCCTTTTGCCATTTACGGGTTTGTAAACATTTGCAGGCTTGGGGAAATTGATCAATTTCCACAAGTCCGCAAAGTGCATCAAAGTTAACAGAAAAAAAATAAAAATAAAATAATTTGTAACTGCCGACATTTTTTTCCAAGCACGTAACTCTGAAGCAGTTGGGAGAACGCCAAAAGACACCAATTGTATTTCAAATTACCTTTCAATATTGAGGTTGTAAGCTAATTTACTAATCAATTGGCGTCCTCAACGGCTTCAGACTTACATGCTTGGAAAAAAAATGGCAGACTTTTTTTTTTTTTTTTCAAGCCTGTAACTCAGAAGCCTTTTGGAGCCTCTCCCACACTCTACCTTGCGAGCCTTTGGCGATCATTGCAAGCCTTTGCTCATTGCACATGCGCAAGCCCGTAATTTTTAACATAGCATGACAGACAAACTCGCAATTACGACAACTTCATATGCGATTTGGAAGCTCCAGGAGAAATACATAGTAATGAAAGTGGTCTGGAAAAAATTGTCCAAGTTCTTCCTATTGACTACCCCGGTTCTAGGGATAATCTGTCAAAGCATACACTTGAAGTGACAGAGAAGGTTAGAAATATGGTATACATTTAAAACATTTAGGGTAAAATAGGTAAGCATTTTATCAGTTGAACCTTCGTAAAATAAAATTACATTTTTCCTACAAAAGATGTACATTAAAGTTTCCTTTTTTTTTTTACCCGTCAGCCAGTCTGGCCCACCGACTACCAATAGAGGGATATCTCTTGGTAAGTGGAGATCACTGGTAGTTGATAATTACTCAAATGATTAATCAATATTTGAATTTACTCACATGCTCAGACCTCAGAGAGTTTATCTATTCAGTGTTATTCTCTGGCATTTGAGCAGGTCTATTTTTTGTTTTTCATATGAATTACACTGAAGACAATAGATTCACAGCATCACAAATGATCTGCAATTAGCAAAACATACAGTGTCCCTAGTGGGTGCATCAGAATGGCTGGCTGATAAGTAAAAACTGCCAACTTCAATGTAAGTATATTTTAAGAAAATGCTAAAGTACTTGTAATTATGTATTTTTTTGTATCACATATAATCGTTGTCAAACTGCGAGATGTCGTCACGCTTTGAGAGGTGCTTACGACTTAGCCGATGAGCTCATTGCTGCGAGCCTCGCAAAACGAGGCGAGCCGTTAAACCGTAGCACTTAGCCGCTGCGAAACTCGTGAAGCGAGCCGTTAAAATAAGAGACGCGGGACTTAGAAAAAAATTATGAGACGCAAAAATTGACGAGATTAGTGCCCGAACCAAAAACCAGAAAAACACACTAAATACACACAAAAAAATAATCCACAAACACAGGCGGCATGGGCCACAGCCAGGACATCTGTGTGAGGTGCAACGTGAATTTCACTCGATTTAGACTATTTTCGCCACACTTAAATCACCTAAGCGAGGAAAAAAATGGCCTCCCAAAAAAATGAAAATGAGGCCACACGACCCCGGACCGCGTAGCACTTTACACATCACACTACAACCTACAAAATACACTATTACAAAAGCCTGAAAATACTCACGAGACAAGTATCACATTAAAAAGGTTACGATTATACAATGCCGCTTTACACAAACCAATGGCTTTACCTCGCACACGCAGCTTATTTAGAATGCACAGTTCAAACATTCATTACACTTTTTAAGCAGGGCACCAACACTCACAATGTATATTCTATGCAGACGCAAAATACAAACAGATTGTTAGCTCTTCTGCCTATTGCTCGCTGCCTATATCAATTACAAATAACAAAATTAATTTATTGCATAATTATTCCTTAATTTCATAAATCATTATGCTCTATCTCTATATATATATATATATATATATATATATATATATATATATATATATATATATATATATATATATATATATATATATATATATCTCGCAGAGGACCAAAAGTACACGACAGGAGAGGTTCGCAATGAGCGTAAAGGCGCTCATTGCGAGGAACACCGAAGGCGGTCAGCGCAAGCCTCGCAAAGAGCACCGAAGGTTCTCACAGTACAAAACTGTTTCAATTAGGTCTCAAACCACATTCCCATTGTTTTCATTTTTGGCAGGCATGTCGCTAGTTATAACATATTTGTAACTTTAAAGAGACTAGGGGAAAAAAGCATTCCTAGAACAAGTCTTAAATAAATTATGACCCAACAATTACCTCCTCCAGCCTTGATCACAAACACTTTTCTTGGCTTATCCCTCATATTTCACATATCCCCCATTGATTCCCATCTCTGTTCCTTACGTAGTAGGATGTTCCTCTGCTCCAGCTCCTCTGCACTTGGTCTCTGGCTCAGTCTCCGGTTCAGTTGGGAACCAATCTGTTGCCGAATCTGGTTCCACTCTTCTTTACTGCGATGAGGTAACTCTGGGTTTGACTCTTGGGAGCCTTGCCTGCCACCCAGCTTCATGGCAAGGGTATCCTTTCTCCTCACCTTATTCGCCAATGAGCCTGGAGGAATCAATGACAGGGGATCTGTTAAATATTCATATAACAATTTAGCTCTACACAGCAAGACATACTTCACCATTGGTATATTACAATGTAAGCTCTGCAGGAAAGGTTTATTCTCTATGTTGTGTTGGTACTTAATATTGTAATTTTCTGTATATTACTTTGTAAGTTTTGTACAGCTTATAGTTTCAGCTCAAAAGGATATGAAGCTTCTATTAAGTTTGTATCCTATGTATATTACACGGTTAGCTCTGCAGGACAGGAATGCCCCTTCTGTACCGTCTGCTACCCCTTTAAATTACATTATAATACATAACATTATTTCTATATATTCTCCTCAGTCTGTTGTCTACATATTACAGTACAATATATGTCATTCTATCCTATTGTGTGTCTATTATGTTTTTTTAAGTGTAAGCTATGCAGATCAGAATCACTCACTCGGCTCTTCCTCCTCATCCTCCTCCTCCTCTCTGTATAGGATCGGTCCCTCAGAGTCGCTGTCACTGATGCCCTCCTCTTCATCATCCTCCTCCTCCTGCAGACAAGGAGGTATGTAGCTTGGGATCACCGTTACAGAGGGCACATCCCCAATAAATACACGTGAGGTTGTCGAGTCCTCAGGAGACCAGCCTTCATCCCCTGTACTGACTTCTTCCTCATCATCATCATCATCATCAGGCCTAGTAAAGGGACACAGTGAAAGAAGCACATTTAAAATGAGTTATGGGGAGAGCTAGAGTAGGGATTAATGTAGACTGACAAAAGAAGTGGTCATATGAAGAGGGTAATAAAATGAGAAAGACAAATTAAATGACGAGTAACACTCACACTTTCAGCAGCTCGATAGTAACAGGCAGGGACGTTACTCTCGTCCTCTCCTCACCAGCCCCCAACTCACTATTCACAAATAATAGTGAGTGGGCCCGTTGAGAACTATCCAGTCCTTGAATCGGCTGAGGACTGCTCAGTGCCTGCTGAATCCGTATATGAAGGGGAACTGGAGGTAAGTAAGAGGGTAAGTCTCCCCTTTCTTCTTCATTTTTTGGAATGGATAGCATTGGAGGAGGATCTTTTTGTGGAAATGGAGGAACATGTGTGGGCAAGGGTGGTGAAGGTGGTGCAGGTGCTTCAGTGGTAGGAGGAGGGGGGATAGACGTGGGGCGGATGATCTTATCTCTGTCACCTGCAGAATCCACAGGAAAAGGTGGGGGTCCACGCTTTGCAGGGAGAGGTGGGGAGGGTCGAGAGCCAGCTGGTGTCAGTGTGTTCCCAGCAAGTGCCTGACACAGCTCCGCTGCAAGTAAAAGTGGGTTGCATTATTACAGGACTCAGGCAAGAAAGGTGATAAAAGTGGTATCACTGTTCCACTTTGCAGGCTCCACCCACCCCCCCTTATTTATTCTACTACACTTATAGTTTTTATTTCTCTTCAAACTCTGCCTAAACCATGGTACATTTTCATTATCTCTTGAACATGCTTTACTCATCCTAAAACTCATCCTAAAAAAAAAAATTCTGACTCTTAACCTTTGTGCTTTCAAAAAAAGCAAACTATAATTTTGTCCTGTTTATGACCTGCCCCTCCATTAGAGAAAAGGACACTAAATGTTTGATTTGAGAAATGTCACAGATGCTAAGATCAGTCCTAGGCCCATTGTTGTTATCCATACATACATTGCAAAAACAACAACTCTTTAATTTTAGGATTGTTTATACCCATGACACTCAAAAATTTTAGAACCAAATTTTATCTACTTTTATTCTAGCATTGCAACAATTGGCCACTAAATATATCTTGCTAGACAGCCGATTGTCATATCATGCCCAGCATTTTAATGCCTGAGTTACCACAATTCACATAAATAGTCTCCGTTACACGCCATTTACACTCACAAGACACAACCATTTTAATCCATGTAACAAAATCTTTGCTTCATCTGTAAAAATGTGCATGTTATGGTCAGGAATTTTAAACGGCATAAAGATAATATTGTACCTCTCTGTCCTGGTCTCCAAATACTCCCTCAACCTCCACCTTCTCTCTGTTCAGGAACCTTGTTGTTTCTTCACTCCACAACTTTGCCTCATATCCAACTTACACATACATTACTGTGACCAAATGGCTTTAACCCACTATCAACTAGACTGGTGGCAAAATGCTGACTCAATCTTTGCTCATAATCTTTCGCACACTTGCATCTCAGACTCTCTGTATTCTAAATTATAGGCTCATTACACCCAGGACCTCAACTCCTTTGCATCAATTGGTCTAACATTCTATAGTATTGTATAATTGGACACACTTTCTCTATATCTTAAAAATCTGTTCTCATGTTTTTACTGCACATTTGTATACAACAGAAAGTAAAAAAAAAATACTTTACTTTTTAAAATAAATTATAATAACTGCCACACTCTCTCTCTGGAATACACACACACCAGAGACCGCTCTCCCTGGAGAGCAAGGGAGTACACTGTGACTCCGCAGCACACACACTGACAGGGTTGGAGTTGCTCTACTTACCCATTAATGGGTTGCTGTTGCGATTCATAGGTTTAGGTGGGGGAGCCGGTGCCTGTTTGGGAGCAGTAGGTGGATGTAGGATCCGAGGGGCTGGAAAGGGTGCTAAGCTTTGTGGGCGACTCTCGCCATGAGCTGAGCTCTGTGGGCGAGTGGTAGGTGCAGAACTCTGTGAGCGTGGATCAGAGGATGCAGAATCCTGTGATCGAGTGTCAACAGGTTTGGAACTCCGTGGAAGACTATCAGTAGGTCTGGAACTCCGTGGCAGACTATCAGTAGGTCTGGAACTCCGTGGCAGACTATCAGTAGGTCTGGAACTCCGTGGCAGACTATCAGTAGGTTTGGAACTCCGTGGCAGACTATCAGTAGGTTTGGAACTCCGTGGCAGACTATCAGTAGGTCTGGAATTCAATGGTCGAGTGTCGACAGGTTTGGAACTTGGTAGCAGGCTGTCGGCTGGTGCTGAAGTCAGTGGTAGAGTGTCAGCTGGTGCAGAACTCTGTGGCCGACTGTCAGCTGACCGCGTGCCGGCAAGGGTGGAACTCTCCGACCGTACATTGGCAGGTGCAGAACTCTGTGTCCACGTTACAGCAGGTGCCGAGCTTTGTGTCCTCGTCACGGCAACCGCACTGTCAGTTTTCTGCCCTTCAGAGGGATCCTGGGAATGTGAAAGTGTTCTCTTGGGGGGCAGGAGGGGTTGCTTAGGGGGAATTCGTATGACATCCTGCACAGGTTCAACATCAGAGGTAGGCCGTGGTCCTATAGACTCTGTCAATGGAAAATAGTAGAATGTAAGCAGTAGAAAGGATGGAACCAAGGACGTAAAAGAGGACAAAGAAAACAAAGAATAGAAAGAAAAATAAATGGTGGAGATAACGAATATGGATTTAACCCCTCCCTGATAAGACATGAAATAACTTTCACCCAGCAGATCACCACAACCCAGCTTCACTATTGTGTCCTTGTGCCCAGAAAAAAAAAAAAGTATCCAGAAAGACACCTATAGAATGCTAGAATGATAACCAGGGAATACCTTTTTTTTTCTTTTTGTGGAGAAAAATAAATAGTAATTTATACATGTATATAGTCATCATGGTACATGGAGACATACAGTATAATCATACAATATACACACAGCTATATATATATATATATATATATATATATATATATATATATATATATTATATATTATATATATATATATATATATATATTTTTATACATATACACACAGGAAATCAAAGATAAACTAGATTTAGAACATTTTCTGTTTTATAAGGTTTTGGGGGGGGGGGGGGGGGTGTAGGAAAGAAAGGGGTTAGCCTAACCTGTGGGCTATAAAGAGAATGGATGGAAGAAAAAGGAAGGAGAAAACATCAGAAAATATATTTTTTATATACACATTTGCAAATAACATACCAGTGAATTGGCTAAAGATATTAACCTCCTTCTAGTAACAATTAACTCAATATAATATCACCAGTAGATTAATGTACTCACTTTTGTAGGAAGAAGACATGAGTAGCTACAAGACAATTAGCTGTTTCTTATTAACACACATGCATAATTACGGTAACTGATAGTAGCAAGTAGCAATGTATCAAAAGCAAACTATTTAAATTTAGCTTAGTAATGGTAACCCACTGCAAGTATTTAAACACTTTGTAAAGTACAGGTGGTAATGCATATATTTGCAAGTTCTTTTTTAATGTACATTAGAGTTACTGGGTGGTTTGGAATAATAGTAATATATGAATAAAAAGTGTTGGCAAGAGACTTTAAAAGAACTAAAATGTCTGAACTAACATGAACATAAATATTTAGTGTCGTAGGTCATGCAGGATCATTGGGGAAGTCCAGCAGATGGTAACCTGCAGATTTTTTTTTTTTTTTTAGCTTTGGCATTCTCAGCAACCAGCGATTGTTCGGGTCTCTTCACTACAGCTATATCTTGCAAGGGTATTTCATCCATATGGCTCTACAGTGGTGGACAACAGAGGTGAGAGGTGTGGACTTCAGCAGGCAGCGAGGGATCTTAATGCATGGAGCACTTTGGGGATTCATCCAGCAAATGGAGCTCAGATTATGCAAGAGGTAAGTCTTGTGGAGTTTTGTACTATGGGAGACCTATGCAAGGGATAATTAGCTGCTCAGACGCAGGGGAGCAAGCCAGATCCAGCATCTCTCTTACAACTTTTAACTGAACACTACAAGAATATACATAATTTGCTGCCAGTTCATTTACCATAAAGATCTACCAGCTGTCACTATTGGAAGAGTAACTCCCCCCCACACACACTTTGGTTCTGTGTTGTGAATGTTACCCAAATCTTGTTCAGTGTGGGCCATCTGCATTGTAAGAGCCCTGATCTGGAGTGCAAGTATAATGAAATATGAATAAAGGGTTGTTTGTATGTGATCATCTTATCCCATAGTGCTTCTGCAGATTGAGATTACACTCTAGGATCACAGATAAACCTTTTTTTCAGTAATGAGAAACTATCGGAGAGAAATCTGAACAGCCACATAGACCATAATTGCTCATCACAATTAGTATCGGTTTTGTTTTTGATGATCATTCAATTCAAGAATTTAGGTTGGATACTAGGTTTTTGCCCTGGAGATCTCTCTGCATAAAACTAGTGAAGATGGCCACAAATATTTAAATATTTCCCTGGAGTTTCTCTGCAATTGTTGAACTTTTTGAATGTATTTCCATAAATATGGACTGAGTTGGAGACAGATGGCTGTCTACCTCGGGCATGATCCACAGGTGGTTTTAAATATTTGAATGAATTGATCACTCTGATGTATCAAATGTTCTTGATCCTGTTCTGTGATTTGAACCTTTACTAGGTAATGATAAATTGCAATACTAGAGCATGGAAAAACAAAAGAAATGTAGACAACTGTCTTCAATTACCAATCTTCTATACATTCAGTCTCTTGGAAACACTGGTATTTGCCGATAACCCCCTGCCACATCTATTCATTTAAACCAATCTCCTGTTTGTAAACCTGAGGTTATTATTAAGGATTCAACTTTGAAACTAGATACTTGTTGAGCATTTAAAAAATCAAAAGAACAGCACAGCAGAGATTGCAGTTGAGGGCTTTTTGACGAAGATGGAGGACTTGAGTTCTGGCACTAGGGATGGACAATGGGAGTTGGGAATGGTAAGGGTGGTTATTGTACACAACACTTTTCTTCCTTTTGTTTTCATTCCCCATTTTGTCACTCCAATGTTGAATTACATATTTGGTTGACTCCAGTTTTTGCTTTTCATTGTTCGTGCTTGTTTTATTATGGAACAGTTGAGCTACAAATAAACTCATGGCTTTAGGAACATGGGGTCAAAGGAATTGTCTTTATGTATGGTGCCTTTTAGCAACAGAGCCTTCTGTTCTTTTAATTTAACCCTTTTTTTTAAATATTCAATGGTGTGGAATTTATTTCTGTGTTAATCAATATTCAGTAGACTCTTAACCGCCACTCACAGGGATTGGTAGATGCTAGATAAATGAAGTTTCTGATTGCTTGAGAGTTACTAGTAAAAAAGAGGCCTAGATTAGCTGCACAAAGGATGCTCTGCTACGTATATTTGTCAGTGAGGGCTGTTCTTGCAGCAGCAGCTTTCACCCCTCACTTACACAAAGGTTTTGAATTCGGAGTGGCAAACTTGTGGTCTTAAGGGCTACGGTTGTCCAAAGCCTTCTGTCAGGCATTTAAAAGCTGTTTTTTTCTTATCCGATTTACATGAAAACATCATCTATAAGACTTACTGCCAATTTGGCTTCTACACCACGTCAGGACAGAGGAAAAAGTAATTGTTTCACACTACTTACATTTAATGTGTTTTTAAAATTATTTATCAAAATATTGTGATCTTTGTGCATGAAATTCAATTTGGATCTCAGTTGCCCTTTATGTTGAACTCTAGCTTGTACACTGCCTGGAATTTTGTACCTTCAGGCACAAACTCTTGATGAAGAACAACCCATTAGATCCACTGGAATGGTTTTTCAGTGTGTCCCAACTCTGGCTTCCATTGTTAGATACTCTGTAAGTATTTGACTCACAATAACAGCTGATCACAATTCTATCCATTCCTCTTCCAGGTCCTCCTGTTTTGTATTGTGGAAAAAAACAACTCTTTCTTGCCCCTTTCCTGATTATATATTTAAGTGGAAATTTATGACTAGATAAAATAGTTGGAGGAGCCTAGAAGTCAAGTAAGATGGTGTGATTGGGACCACAGAAAAATTGGTTGGTGAGGTAAAAGCATTGCTTGACAGAATTTCAGATAACTCTTGCATGTCAATCAGACACTCTATGCTCACTTACCTGGTCGGCTTTTCCTCTTGCCACCATTCTCCTCTTGATGTTCCACAGGGACTGGCGTCATATGACCATTCCTCAGATGCTGCGTATCAGGTACCTCCTGGGTATCTGTAAAAGACACAAAAGGGTCTAGACTTAGTAGGTATAGGTTTTGTGTTAGAAGGACAGGTAGCAATTTGGGAAAAGACATGCATGAAAGCAACTACAGGCACAGAGGAACATGATGAGAAAAGTAGAAGACATGAAAATGAGCTGTGCTGGCTGCATTTACACAAAGTTTTATGGGAGGAAGGATCATATGATCAACAAGTATTGTGTGTGTATGGAGGGGAAAAGGGAGGGAAACAATGGTGTAGTTTATATACAGAGTTACAGAAGCCTAACACGTACCCTCCTCAGGAACCTCCACTAGTACCCCTCTCTTCACAAGCTCTTCTCTGGGTTTCCTCGTGGAGATCTTTCTCTCTAAGACTATTGGAAGATAGGTGAAGAGAAAGAAAGTTAGATGGTGTGAAACAAAACAAAAAAAAAAAGAGGACACCAGGGTAAAATTAGAGGAATAGTAAAAACTAGTTTGTTATGAAGAGCAGGGGTTCGTCGAGTGAATTTAGTGATGAATGGAGAGAAGAGTGAGAAGGAAGCAAGAAATAAGAAAGATGAGGAATAATGGGAAAGAAGCATAGAGGAAAGCATAGCTCAGACAAAGGCTTCAAAAGGCAAATGCTCACAACTGGAGCTATATATTACAACATGTCTGTTGGTCACTCACCCTCAGAGGTTTCCCGAAAGGTATCGCTGCTTTTCCTTTTCCTCCACTTCCATGGTTTGAAAATCTTCCCGAATCCTGAGAACTTGCTCTTTCTCTTGGTGGGAGGAGTTGGGGGTGCAGGGGGCATATCGGGTGTATCCCCCTCCTCTGCTGCAAGGCAGAGGAG